>CM063518.1:15839377-15999377 GCA_032199755.1 Ambrosia artemisiifolia | reverse complement strand
CGCTTTAATTCATCATTGGACTGGTTTTCAGTTCAAGACTCCCTATTGTGTATTTTGATGCCCCTATCTTCAAAGGCAGAAGAAAAACATCATATTTGAATGATTTAGAAATGAATATCAGAAAAAGGATTGACGGATGGAAGGCCAGGTTTCTCTCTTGTACCTGAACCGGTGGCTCACTTTTTCTAAGTAATGGGGAAGAGGACCGAAACATGCCACTGAAAGACTCTACTGAGACAAAGATGGGCTGTCAAGAACGTCAAGAACGTAGAGGAGGTAGGATGGGAAGTTGGTCAGATCTAGTATGGATCGTACATGGACGGTAGTTGGAGTCGGCTGTTAATCAATTGAGTAATATGCAAGAATCCGTCAACTTTTTTACGGAATGCGTGAATTGAAAAAAAAAGAAGGGATAAAAAAAAAGAAGTGGTAATGGGAGCATTTGTACTATATGTGCAAATCAAAATCGGGCGGATCTTTACCCGGAGTAAATTGTTTTGATTGAAATAGAAAATAATCAATCCCATAATGAATTAGTTAATGAATTAGTTAATGAGTTTAAATAAACTAATGAAAATCAAGAGTTTTAATTTCATTAGACCGATGCCCTTGATCCAATGTCGCATTCAGTAAAGATTTATGATACATGTATCGGGTGTACTCAATGTGTCCGAGCCTGTCCTACAGATGTATTAGAAATGATACCTTGGGACGGATGTAAAGCCAAACAAATAGCTTCTACTCCAAGAACATATTACTTTAATCGTAGCTTAAAAAATTGTTTACATTATTTATTTTGTTAAGGCCTAAAGCTAAGGCTAAGGGGCACAATTTTTGCAGCTCGGCCCGGGCACCTGAATTTTCAGGGTCGCCCCTGCTCCTGCAGGTCCCCAAGTAACTTGAAAATGGCACCGTTTATGAGGTGGATGTTGTTGCTATTTATAGACAATCTTTGGTGGGCAAGCACGCCCGTGCACAATAGTGCATGCCCGTGCATGGGCCATGCACAATATTATCACCATTAATTACCTCATTAAATATAAAACATCATAAAGAAGGTGATTAATAATAAAAACTAATATATTGATATTATAATTAATTTCAACTAAAGTATATTAATAATGTACTAATCTAAGACTAAAATATATACAAAACTAGCATATCAACAAGGTGTGTTACTCAATACATCAGTTTATAACCCACATAGGCCCTCTCTCCCACCAGAATAGTCTTTTGGGATGAGTTCTCCTATTTAGGTTGTATCTTTAGTATCGTAGATAGAATCAAAGTGGTGGCCAGGATGGAGCCAACCGTGGCCAACGTGGTCATGACTAACGAGGACTTGTCCCTAAAGAAGCGTATGTTGTTATGGATTGGAACCATTGCAAGGTATGGACTTGTTCCACATAGGTTGTATAGGCAACAAATATGAGGTTTATAACCCAACTGAGTTCTCTCTCTCATCAAGCTGGTCTTTTGAGATAAGTTCTCATTTTTGGGTTGTAACACTTGTACCACAACCAGACTCGGAGTGGTAGCCTGGAGGGAGGCATGCATGACCAACGTGGCCATGACCAACGAGGCTCAAAGTTGTAGCCCACATAGTGTTGGCTTGGATGGTTCCAACTGTGACCAACGTAGTTAAGACCAACGAGGATGTTGGCCCTTAAAGAGGGTGGTTTGTTATGGACTGGAACCATTACAAAGCATGGATTGTGTGGGCAATAAATGTGGGGTTTATAACCTAAATGGGCCTTCTCTCCCATCCCATCAGACTAGTCTTTTGGTATGAGTTCTCCGGTTTGAATTGTAACCTGGGCATCAGACCCGGATTCGATTTGGTGGCCCACGAAGTAGTGGCTTGAGGGAGTCAGTCGTGACCAATGCAGCACGTAGTGATGGCCCATATAGTGGTGGCTTGGATGGAGCCAACCACGATTAGCGCGGCCGTAACCAACGAGTACGTTGACCTTGAATGAGGGTCGATTGTTATGGACTAGAACCATTGCAACTTGTCCCACATAGGTTGCATAAGCAACACATATGGGGTTTATAACCCACATGGGCTCTCTTTCCTACTAGACTAGTATTTTGGGATGAGTTCTCCTATTTAGGTTGTAACATTGCTATCAGAGCTAGACTCAGAGTGGTGGGCTGGAGGGAGGCAGTTGTGACCAACATTATCATGACCAACAAAGCTCTAGTGGTGGTCCATGGAGTGGTGGCCGGCTTGGATGGATCCAAACATGACGAACGTAGACGTTGACCCTTATGGAGATACATGTTGTAATGTGGTTTAGAGATTAGATCTAGAACGGAAGGAAAATGGAATGGGAGTGACATGTACATTTTCTAAAATTTAAAACCTATTATCTATATATTATATATAATAAACTAATATAATTTGCGACACATTCCATTTATTTAAGACATCTACTTTTTTTTACTCCAAAAGTTTCTTTCTTCCCGATGGAGCGCCGCCATCGGAACCCTATCCCAAAGTCCATCCAACGTCGTATTATGAAGCTTTTTGTCACTAATCTCCCTAAAGGTTGCGGTGGGGCGGAGTTGGCTGTCCAGGTTCGGCCGTATGGTCAGATTTTCGATTTATACATCGCAAAAAAAAGGGATAAAGGAGGTAATAGATTCGGTTTCATCTCTATGCTCGACGTTAAAGAAAAAGGGGAGTTACTCAAAAGTCTTCGTAACATTCGGATGGGAGATTACAAACTATGGTTTAGTATTGCAAGGTTCGTTCTTGAAGATGGGGAGATTAATGTACGGTATGATGCAAAGCAAAAACATCCCGTCCATGAAGATAAAAGCAAAAGCTCAGAAGGTATTCAAATGGAGCCTGGGAAGAGCTCCTTTGTGGCTGATGATAGATCTTTCAAGGATTCTCTCGTGGGGAAGGTTGTTTCTTTAGACAACAAGATAAATGCTTTTGCATCTTTGCATGGCAGATCGCTCGTGGCAAGAATGGTGGATATCCATGCACTGAAAAACATTAAGTGCTATTTGAAAGAGGTGTGTCCGGGATGTGGTAAAGTTCAATATTTGGGAGGCCTAGACCTCCTTGTATCGTTTGAAGACGCGGAAACTGCTGAGGCAGTCCGTTTAGCTGCTCAACTGGCTATGGATAAGTTTGTATCGATCATCACATGGGAAGGCCAAGCCTTGGGGTTTGAGAGAGTGGCATGGTTAAAAGTGAAAGGGATTCCATTGCACTTACTTAACAATGAAACTATTGATGCAGTAGGCGGCATGTTTGGTAAGGTGGTATATAGTGCAAAAAGATCCGAGTCTGATTCGGATTTATCGTATGAGTATATTGGCATCCTAGTTGGGGATGGCAAACGTGTGAATGAAGAAGTGGTGCTTAACTGGAAGGGTCGCAAATTCCGGGTCTGGGTAGAAGAGGAGCTAAACGAATGGATTCCGGAATTCATTGACTCACAGGAGGAGGATGATACGTCGGATTCATAAGGAGAAGAGTCGGTGGCCGATGAATCACCGGTTGTTGAACCGGAAACACACGTGAACGTTGCTGACGTAGTCAACATGCATGTAGACCAACCAATTTTGGAAACGACTCAGAATGGTAATGATGGGATTGATGATTGTCATTCATTGCCAATCAATGAATTGACGAATAACGTGGAAGGCAATCAAATTCGCATTCACACCTGCAGTTGACTTCCCATTCGAAGAGGTTCTAGAAGAAGGGGACCCACAATCGGTTTCAAAGGTAATTAAAAGAAAAAAATTCAAGAAGCTAGACTTGGGCCGGCCCAGTAATGGGTACGTAAGCAGCCACGAAAGTCTGAAGGCTTTAAAGCGATCCAAAAATGATGATGATTTGTTTGGGCTAGACAAACTTATGGGCTTAAATAAGAGTGATGATAATTTGGACTTGGAGGCCCAAGAGAATGTTTCACTTAATGTCGAAGAGGACCATTTGGATTTGAACAAACAACCGGCCACATTTGCAGAAGACAATGATACCATCCCAGACTCCTTTTCAGCACAGTTTTTTAATAATGATGATCAACTACAAGCGGTGGAAGTAGCTAAAACCATTGCGTTGGGTGAGAAACTGGGCACCGACTTGACTAGATGCAACGATTTGATCCAAGACTCAATTACAAATGAAGGATTACAAAGGGGTAAGATATGAATTGCCTTTCTATTAACATTCGTGGTGTCGGGGTTTGTGGAAAATCGGGATGGATAAAAAAGATCAAAAACGATTTCGGGATTTCATTTATAGGTATGCAAGAAACTATGGTGAGTAACATTCAACTGGGAGTAATTTCCAACTATTGGGGAGGATTGGGTTTTGAGTACGAGTTTGTTGACGCCAATGGGAACTCGGGTGGTTTGGTTAGCTTCTGGGACCCAAAAGTTTTTTCTCGAGATTCGGTGGCTAAGGATAGAAACTTCCTTCATGTGGCGGGAACGATTATGGATGGGTCTGTTCGGGTTAATATCATTAATATCTATGCTCCTCACACAAACAGTGAGAAGCGTAATCTATGGGACAGAATAAAAAACGTGATGTCGAGGGGTAATGGTTGGTGGATTCTTCTTGGCGACTTCAACTCTGTTTGTAGTAGGGATGAAAGAAAAAATTCGTCTTTTGATTCGGTTTGCGCCAGTCAGTTTAATGATTTTATTGATGAAGTCGGAGTCCGGGAATACAACTTAAAAGGGATGAGATATACATGCATGGTGAACAGAAAAGGTGTGTGTAAATGGAGCCGAATAGATAGATTTCTCGTTTGCGACAATGTTTTTAACAAATGGCCTAACGCGCAAGTGAGAGCTCTTACTAGAGAATTATCGGATCACTCTCCTTTGGTTTTATCTTTGGTTGATAGGAACTTTGGTCCAAAACCATTCCGCTTGTTTGACTCTTGGTTGGATAGACCTGGTTGCGTGGAGGTTATTCAATCTACCTTTCAAAGTTGGACTAATTGTGGCCCGGCGGATGTTAATTTACAAAACAAACTGAAGCGTCTTAGGGAATGCTTAAGGGATTGGTTCAAAGCTTTTAGGAGTAAAGAGGCTAAAGACGAGTCTAGACTTTGACAAGATAGGGACGATTTGGAAATTTACATGGAGAATAATGTCATGGAAGAGGAGGACCTATGGGTGTGGTTAGAATGCAAAAAAGCTTTGGAAGATATCGAACTACATAAAGCTCGGGATATTCGACAAAAATCTCGGGTGAAGTGGGCCTCACTTGGAGATGAGAATTCCAGTTTCTTCCATGGTGTGGTGAATGGTCGTAAGGCGATAAATTCTATTCCGGGAATCTTGATTGACGGGGTTTGGATTGAAAAGCCAACATTGGTTAAAAGAGAAGTTATGCGATTCTTCAGAAACCACTTCAAAGAAGCTGTTCCCTTACGTCCAATGTTACAGTGTTCGGGATTGAAAAAACTTAATGTCCAAGATGGTGCCTCGTTGATTGCCGCTTTCTCTAAACAAGAAATAAAAGAGGCGGTGTTTGAATGTGGATCAAATAGGGCGCCAGGACCCGATGGTTTCAATTTTCGGTTTGTCAAGCGGTTTTGGAACTTGCTAGAGGAGGATGTTTTCCGTATTATGTCCGAGTTTCAAGGGTCCGGGGTTATTAATGAGGGTTGCGGATCGGCATTTATTACTCTTATCCCCAAAATTAAAACGCCGCTAGGCCTTAAAGATTATAGGCCTATTACCCTTATCGGGATGTTGAGCAAGATTATTTCGAAGATCCTTGCTAATCGTCTCAAAAGGATAGTGGGTCAAGTTATTTCCGAATCTCAATCGGCTTTCCTTTCGGACCGGTGTATTCTTGATGGTCCGCTCATTCTTAATGAGGTGATGGAGTGGTTGAAAAGAAGAAATAGAAAAGCGTTTATGTTAAAAATAGACTTCGAGAAGGTATATGACAACGTCAACTCGAACTTCTTAATTTCTATTTTGTCTCAAATGGGTTTTCCTCCTTTATGGTGCACTTGGATAAAAGGCATTCTCGAGTCATCTAGAGCCGCGGTTCTTGTTAATGGATCGCCTACATTCAATTTTAAATGTGAAAAAGGCCTTCGCCAAGGCGATCCGATTTCCCCTTTTTTATTCCTAATTGTGATGGAATCCCTTTCATGGTTATTGGAGAAAGCGAAAGAGATTGAGGTATTTAAAGGCATTAATGTTCTGGAAAACAACTTTGATATCTCTCACTTATTTTATGCGGATGACGCCCTTATCCTAGGCTAATGGACAAGGGAGAATATTCAAAGCATCGCTAGAGTCCTTCACATCTTTTACCTCTGTTCGGGCTTACGGATTAACCTCCATAAGTCAAACTTATTTGGGATTGGTGTGGAAAAGGTGGAAATTGACAACATGATGGAGATATTGGGATGTAAAAGAGGAATTACCCCGTTTGTCTACCTAGGAGTTCAACTTGGTGCCAACATGAATAGGATTTGCAATTGGAATCCGGTTATTGATGTTGTAAAGAATAGGTTGGCGTCTTGGAAAGCAAGAACTCTCTCCATTGGTGGTCGGTTAGTTCTCATCAATTCGGTCCTTACAAGTCTTCCTCTTAATTATCTTTCTCTTTACAACACTCCTAAGACTGTGATCGATAGCTTAGAAACTATCATGCGTCGGTTTTTGTGGGCGGGGGCAAGTGAAGAGAAAAAAATCCCTTGGGTGGCATGGAGCATTGTTACTAATCCAAAGAAGGAAGGCGGCTTGGGGGTGGCAAAATTACAATATGTTAATGACGCTCTCCTTCTAAAATGGTCATGGAGATTTAAACAGGAAGGCGATAGTTTGTGGAAGAAAGTCATCTCGGGTTGTCATGGTTCGAGTCGACCATGGGCGATGTTACCGTGTAGTGCTTCGGCAAAAGGGTGTTGGAAACAAATAGTCAAAGTGAGGGAACAACGACTTCCAAACGGGTTGACTTATAACTCTCTTTTCAGTGGGTCGATAGGTGATGGTGCGACTTTCACTTTTTGGGGTGATAGTTGGATTGGAGTAGAACCTCTTCGTATTAGATATCCGCAATTGTTCCAGCTAGAAAGAGACAAATGGGTCAAAGTTGCGGATAGACTCCACGTTTCGAATAATACCAAAACTATGAATTGGGATTGGAGAAGGCCTCCTTCGACTTACTTAGAGTTGGTCGAATTGTTCCAGTTGCTTGAGGAAATACATGAGTTCAATTGGATAGGAGGTCATGATAAATGGACTTGGTAAGCTAATAAAGATGGGGTGTTCACAGTGGCTTCGGCTAAGCAAGCGATTACGCAGAATGTGCTAGACGTTAATTCTCCGAAGATTAAATGGAAATGCTGGGTCCCCCTCAAATGCAAAGTTATGGTGTGGAGAGCGGCTCGTAACCGGTTGCCAACTACCTCGGAGCTTCTTAAACGCGGAGTAAACTTGCAACAATCTTCTTGTGTATTATGCGACGCGGACCAAGAAACGGCTCTCCATTTATTCTCTGGATGCTCCTTTTCGTTTGAGGTGTGGAGTAGGATTGAAGCTTGGTGCAGATTGCCTCCTACGATTGTTTTCGACGTGCTAGATGTTATCCAAATGGCGGACCGTTCTACTTCTTCCAAGAGTGCTAGAAAAATTCTTCGAGGTATCGTTTACTCTACTATGTGGGTTCTATGGAATGAAAGAAATGCTCGTGTTTTCAACAACAAGCATCGAAGACCCGTCGAGTTATTACAGATTGTGAAGTCGACGTCATTTTTTTGGATTCGCAATAGAAGTAGATGGAAAGATATAGATTGGTTTAATTGGTGTAATTATCCGTTGGACTTGATGTAACTTGGTTTGTTTGCCCGGGGGTCCTTGGTTTGAGGACCGCTTGTGGCGTTTGAATGAAATTTTCCTTTAAAAAAAAAAGACATCTACTTTTTGGTTTTTTCTTTTTTTTTTCCTACTTAATTTTGGATAACATATAGGATAACATTTATTAATTTACAATCTCTATCTTTATCTTTATTATTACATTACTATATAAATCTTATATATAATAAGTAATATTTATTAATTTACAATCTCTATCTTTATCTTTATTATTACATTACTATGTATAATAAGTAAAAATCTTATAATTATCTCACTTTTCCCTCATATGAAATAATATTATTAAATCACAATTTCATGTTTATCTCTTGTTTATTTAATATTTATTTTCTTAAATAAGTTTTTTATAATCCTGCTTATAAAAAACTATTTTGTATTTCACTCATCCAACCTCATGGAATATTAAATTTTCAAACCTAACAGTAAATAAAAAATAAAACAAAAATGTTATAACTTTTGTAATACACAAGTTTCTAATATAATATTAAATAAAAGACAAATATATTTCATTGTTCTAACTTTGGGTAATATTAAATTTTCTAACCTAATAATAAACAAAAAAAATTATAACCTGCGTGATACACAACTTTTAACGTAATATTAAATAAAAGACAAAGTAAAATCTATATATATATATAAAAGAAAGCATATATGCCCATTGAGAGTGCCACGTGGATTAATAATTGAGTGTTTTTGGTGTTTTTGAGTATTTTTTTAAATTTATCTCTCTATCTCTTAATTCTCAATTACTAAAATTAAATTGAGTTATTTTAGGAAAAAAGAATTTAAAAACAAATTTAAATTTTTCTCTCTTATCTGTAAGACCCGCAAAACCGGTGTCAAACAGTTGGGTTAATATTCTTAAATAGGCAAAAACACGAGTAAAATTTTCTTTGAAAGAGTATGTACACGCAGCGGAAAATCATTTAGAATAAAATTTACACAACACATGAAAAATATTTATTCAATTGTAACTCGAATCTAAAATTTATCATGTGTAAACAAAAGTTGTCTTCCACTAGAAATGCCTTCAATTGTCGGGTAGCTTCTTGCATCGCCAAGCAGTCATCCATCCATCTCTCTTTCAACCTGAAATCAATCTAACGTGTATGCAAAAGTCAGCTACGCTGAGTGAGTTCAAGTTTTAAAAATTTATATAAACAAGTAATTTGTCAAAATATGATTTAACAAAATACCTCAACCTCAGAGTTAACAATAAGCGCAATCCGCTAATTCGTTTTCCCCAAGCAACAATCAAAGTCTAGGATAGGTATATCTACCTAAATACCTCAAGACTTCACTTACCAAATATATAATAAGCGTGTCCCGCTTTTCATCACAAAGTAATATCCAGTCTATTCAAGCAAACCATAGCTAGAGACTAAAGTAGGCACATCCCACTTCTGTCATAACTCAGTTTATAAAAATACACACAATATAATCCAAACAAAAGCTAGAGATCAAAGTAGGCATATCCCACCTTTGTCATAGCTCAGTTTATAAGAATACATATAATATGAACTATGTAACAATCCTAACTCAAAACCAAGACCAGAGATCAGAGCAGGCATATCCCACTTCTGTCATAGCTCAGTTCGACATATCAGGTAGCCATCAAGCATAGTCTATTATATTTAATAACATGTATAACATAATCTAAGCAACAACCATGACACAAAACCACTTCTATAGATTAGAGCAGGCATATCCCACTTCCATCATAGCTCAGTTTATAAGGTCATGTGGTCGCCAAATACAGTTTACGAAAATATATAAATATATAATCCATATCACCTAAACAGGTAGGAAGTCAAAACAATACCCGATCTAACAAGTAAGGTTTCAAATACGTGGCCAAGACATTAAGCGCATTCCGCCTATTAAATAAAAACTTAAGCCACACTTTAATCAAGACAACAGTCTATTCATATATATATATATATATATATAAATATATATATGTATGTATATATAATAACACATATAACTCAAGCCATATAATAGCACATTAGGCGCATTCCGCCTACTTACGTTTCATGCAAAAATAATATATATGAGTTCACAAAAATATTTATAACTTTATAAAAATATTTTGTGACTTCATAAAAATAATCATACTGGTTTATCATGCACGTCAGCCCAAAATATTTAGAAAAATAATAACTAAAAGAGTGGGCTCAAGAACTCACCTCAATGAAATGATCGCCTCGCAATAAGCTAGAGAATCCTAGACTTGAAATCAATCAATGACCTGATAACATATGATTAACATTACTAGAACTCTATGGTTGATTTCTTTATATATCAAACATACCAACCACTACTGGCACACTTGTAAATTGTTCTAGGATCATTCACATGCATGTACTCCGTGCATAGTCCATGCATGATTGTTATTTCCATTTTATGCATCTTTGAGTTTAAGGTTGTCCCCATACGTACTTACTACCCACCATGCCATGATAGGTACCCATTTGTCAGTCATACTATGAGACCCATATCATGCATAACACTAAGCCAAATTAATCAGGTTATCTAAACCCATAAGTTTACATACCTTCAAGGTTGTCGTCATTCTATCCATGGAACATTGACACCCTAGCTTAACCATCCTACTCGGGCTACCATGTACGCGGGCATACCAAATCGAACCGCTCCGCTAGCTCGTGCCATTGTGATACACGAACTTAAACCATGGAAAAATACCTAAGTTGATCTTATGTAGGATACGATAGACCAAGAGCCACCAGAACCCCGACCAACATCATCACCTCAACCGGTCCGAACATGACCATTCGCACCGAACGCCGTCATCATCTTCGTCTCCACCACCTCGGCACCATCGTCCTAGTCGCACACCTGACCCATAACAATTATCACCTTCAACCGGTCTAAACATGACCCTTAACCCCGACCCATTCCGTATGCCATTTGGTTAAAGCCCCACCAATGATTGGGTCGCGGTTCTGAAAGAGCAATACGATCACACCTCCGAAGATGATGAGCTTCGTACATGCAGTATGACGTGTCGCGATGTTGCTAACCATCGAGATCGAATTGACTAGAACCTTATCAAACAATATTTTGTGATGACGAGTGTACCTGGTTCGAATGTTGCCTTGAGGCCTTGAAGTGAGCTTTAAGATTGCAACAATGGTGATATACAAAGTCTCTTCTACTTCTCTTCGTGGCAACCGAAATCACCAAAGGTAGGGTTTTGTATTTAGTGGTTTTAACTACTCAATATTACCCTTGGGCCCCTCCATTTTCACAAGTAGATATCTTGTTTCCAAAGTAACCTAAAACATCTTTAAAATTGACAAAACGAGCCCCTCTAACGTTTTAAACGATGATCTAGGCATTGAACTCGTTAACTAACCCACTCGATAAGAACCTGGCTAGTCGTTGAGTAAAAACATTAGTTTGATGGATTTTCGGGGTGTTACAAGTCTAACCCCCTTAGAAGAGGATTCGTCCTCGAATCCGGCTCGCCAAAGAAAATACACATCCCTAATCCCATCAATACATTTCCACAACTCTATGCGTCACCCAGTCACCAATTGAATGATCATCACCTTGGCCTTAAAATTTGATTTTCGTTTCGTGATTCACATCAATGCTCGACTATTAATACTATGTGACATCCCGCAACCTCTATGTTAGGACCGACGAACTCGCGTTCCAACAATCACGGGTTTTATCCTAGAGGTGCGGAATCCCTCTAAGATGATCTAATAACAGAAACAACGATTGAAACAATGAAACGAGTAATTACTACACACACACGGGTCAAAAGATTATAGATTAATCACTAAAACAGAGCTCAAGTGTTTACAATGATCAAATCAGACGTCCTATGACCAGGGGAGGGTGTTTGGAGGGTGTGTGAGGCAAGAACTGAGGACTAGGGTTAAGAAAGAGGGTATTTATACCTCCCGGTAATGACCAGCTCGTTGCAGGCGATTAGCAGCAGCAGAGGTAGCGATTAGCTGCTAATCGCCAGCAATGAAAGCCTACTCGCCAGTCAAAATCAGCTAATCGCCTAATGGGCCATGCGATTAGGCCCAAATCGCATGCAGCCCAATGGCTAATCGCCTGCCATCTACTGCTAATCGCATGCTGCACCCCGAGACCCTCAAAACGCGTATAAACGCCTCCAAACACCCCGAAATACGTCCAAACAACTTATATACTAGCCTAGGGACATCGTGCACTAACAGACTCCCCCTTGGACCAGGCTAGTATACGTACAGAAATAAACCAAAAGACATCGTTCATACCAAAACAAACAAACTTTACAGACTCGATAAGCAAAAACGATTACAACTAAACAAAAAATACAAGCAGCATCTTCAATCTCTGTCTTCAGCTTGATGTTGTTCTGACCCGTGTGATCCTCGACCAGTCACATCCTGCATGAACCTTGTTAGCATAACAAAACCGGATCACTCTCTGAAACTTCATAGCTTGATCGGCTTCAACAGGTAGATGCATGATAGGGTACTGATACAACATCTCCACATCCTTTTCCGAGCAATTAATCAACCACATAGGATCCCAAATCCTAATCTTCCTGCATGGGTTTGGACTGTTGCTCAAGACGATCACCGCTTCAGTAGTAGCTGCATCATAGTGCCAGTAATACAGCTTCGTGGTAAAGTCTTGTTCAAGAGGAATAATGGGAATCCTTGAAACGCATTTCGGTGGCTTGATTTTGTGCTCCCAGATTGGCTTTAGAGTGAAGGGATGAATCTTGTCTGTTGGATATGATCTGGGATACTGAGGCTCGAATTCTTTCCATCCATCAATGCTTTCTCGCTTCAGCATCGTGTAAAAACCTTGAAGAAAAGGAGCCTTCTCTTTGTACAGAGGATAATCAAGACGAACTAAATCACGGATATACCAGAATGGGAGGCTCATAAGGTCTCTGCATTCCTGAAAATACAATACACCTTCTTGCCATTTTACTCCCAGCATCCTTGTGTGACTAACATATGCCCAGCTTATCACATTTCCAGACATCTTCGTCAACCTTTTCTTGAAGACGGAGGCTCGCTCAACCGGCTTTTTCTTCTCTTCAGGTTTAAACCACTTGGGATAGCGCTCTTTGATTTTATCCTGTCGAATTTTAACTTCATCAGGAATATCAGCAGAGACAGACTTCAACTTTTCCTCAGCCTCTCGAACCATCTCTTCATCAATGTTTGGAATACCAGCGCCCGACTCATTTACCACATACTCAGGAGTTGGGACGTTGGTTCCATCTTCAAGATCTACCTCATTATTATCAGGATGCAACTCAGGAGGGACACTTTGGCTCGCACTGGAAGATTCTCCAGGTGTAAAGCCATAAACTCTTGCTAAGTCCTCTGGTGTCATCTCTGGTGGAATCTCGCCTTCTTCCAAATCATACTCGGGCATGGTAGGTGGTGGAAGCAGGTTTCCTTCATCATCATAGGCAAAATAGCAGTTTAGAGGCTCAACATATTCAACCTGAATCAACGCTTTCTTATTCAGTTGCTTGCGAAGCTCGTGAATCTTGCTCATCTTGCTTGATGGCTCCCCCTGAGCAGAAGAACCTGCCTCGGGATCATCGCCTCGACGATCATGGCGCTTCTGTGTTCGTCTCTCAGCTGAACCACCCGATGACCCGCCACCGCCTGTGGCTCCAGGGTCACCACCATCACCTTTGCCATCACCCTGATCATCATCATCAGACCTGTCATCATCCTCTTCATCATCCTCTTCTTCACTATCATCATCATCATCACCAGCTGTACTCGCTCCAGCCTCAGAACCACCAGTGAGCCTAGGCTGAGTTCCAGACAACTCATCCAACCTAGCTCTTAATCTAGTATTTTGTTTCCTGTATCTGGTGATTCTGCGCTCATTGTTCACATTTGCGAGCTGGAGGTCATTGTACTTACCTTCAATACCTGTCAGTCTCGCCAAGGCACTTTGGTTCGACTGTATCAGCTGCTGGTGTGATTCCATAAGCTGCCTGTTCGACTCAAGGATTTGCTGATTAGACAAGGTGAGTGCGTCGACAGTAGCTCTAAGATCTGTATTAGCAGTAATGGTCTCGCCAATCAACTCAAGCATCGCTGTCTCATTTTCTTCGATCTGAGTGTTCTTGTTTCTTAACTCTGCTATTTCCCGCGACTGTGCAGCAACCAAAGCCATGAGTTCGCTGACATTATGCTGGAGTTGTTCATTTGAAGCAGAAGTAGAAGAAGAAGATTGGCCTGAAGGTTTAGCTGCTTTGGTTCTTGCAGCTTCCTTCAGTCTCCGGATGTGGTCACCAACCGGATTAGAAACCAACTGCGCACCTGTCACTTCAACAGTAGCTGAGACTTGCTCAGTGAAGACTACTGAAGAAGGCATAGACATAGTAATACCTGCAGGCACAGCTGCACTGGAAGATAGAGGAGCTGAAGAAGTGGCTGCTGTTGTAGTTGTTGTTGCTGTTGTTGTTGCTGTTGCTGCTTTAGTTGTTGTTGCTGGTGTGGTAGAAGAGGTTGGAGAGCCGAATGTATCAGGAAGATTCAAAGCTGAACGTTTTCCCTTCAATCTCTTTGGATTCTTCTCAGGCTCAACTACAGTCTTTGACATCCTTTTCTGACCTCTACTAACCTTTGCTGCCTGGGTTTTCTGTCTTTTGTGAGGAGGAGGCGTGCTTAGATCAGCATCGATATCAGCAATGAGATCCTCACCTCCTGGTGTGAAAGTGGGATCCCTCTGAAGTTCTCTCGCCTCGGCTGTGAGAGCCCTATCCTCCTCTAAACTGAGCACATCAGGTCTATCATCTTCAGTTGCCTCTGAGTTGTCATCCTCATCATCAACATCTTCAATGTTAATCGGGCCTTCATCCAATGTTTCTTTTTCCCTAACTGAACTGGATGGTGCGTCAACATCCAAAGACGCAGGTTCAAACATGTCATCATCGCGTCTATGCTCATCATCCCCCGTTTTGCCCGGTTCATTAGGACCCAATTCATCAGAGGGTCTGCCAATAACATCATCACCTTTGAACACCTGTCTATGAACATTAATATCATCTTCAGAGTCACTGTCGTCATGTCTCCACCTATTCCCAGGTGGTGCCTCATAATCATCTTTCGCGAGATATGCATACAGTTTCCGACTTGGTGGATGTTCCGCCTTCGGCTTTTTCTTATACTGCAGCATTCTCTTCAGCTCGATCTCATCAATGTTCTTAATCTCGAGCAACTCATTATCATGCTTCACCAAATCTGGAATCTGGTGGTCAAGGATCATTTGCAGAAAACGAGGATAAACTATGAACGAGTGCTTTGTTGGCTTCTGCAAAATCACTTCCTTGAGCTGGTGCAAAATCATTCCAGAGAAGTTGAACGGCTTGTTCAACGTCAACGCAACTATCGCTGATGCTAAAGTGTCCCGGATCGCATCAAACGTGCCTTTGCGAGGGCCGATGCACTTTAGTACAACGTGCGTTAGATATTTTATCTCTGGCGGTAGACAACCCTTTTGCAGCATCTTCTGAGTACGAACATCATCTGTATACTTCATTCTAAGAAAGCCACCGCGAATCAGAATAGTATCGAACACAATAGGATCGTCTTTGTTATCTTCAAATTTTAGAACCTCACGAATCAATTCTTCTGTAACAACCACGTCCTTTTGCTGCACAACACTTTTAACCGTTGCAGGAACAGTGCTGTTGTCGACCTTTGCATTCTGGTAGAATTCCCGAATAATATCCTTGTAGGCCGCGTATTCAGTAGAGATAGCATACTTGATCTTTGATCGTTTCAAGTATTCGATAACACCCTCGAACAACTTGCATTCCGGCTTTGTAACTGGTCCGAGAAATGCCAAACAGTTGTGCTTCTCCGATGTTCCGTACTGCATTTTTCTATAAGGCAAAACATACGACACAATCATTAGAGCAGGTTAAGGTATGATAAAATGGACAAAAACGGACAAAATTTGACTTAGATTGGTCAAACAGAAGGTTACTAGCGATTAGCTTGGCTAATCGCATGTAACAGACCACGTCTGTCCCTACTCGCTAGCTTCCTGAAGGCGATTAGCAAGCAAAAGAGCCTAAACGCCTAACTGTCCATGCGATTAGCTTGGCTAATCGCATGTCAGTTCATCCACAAGACCAAAAAGTCAAAATTTTCAATATGGGACGGAATGGATTGGATTTTTGGTGCATTTTGATCTAAAACAACCGGTTATCAAAAGCCCTAAGCCAAATTTCAAAAACAGATCCAATACAACCCTTAATTGACCGGTTCAAATATTAGGGTTCTAAGTTTTTAAAATTGGGGAATTTTGATTCTGTGTGTTTTAGATAAAAATTTTGGCACACGAAGATCCTATGTAGGCCGGTCAACAAACCCTTAACAAGATACATCAATAACAATCATGTTTTAAGGCACAATGATCAAAAGGAAGAAACTTAGGGTTTCAACCTTTTAAACGCAGATTAACCCTTTAAAACGTGGAGTTAGGATGTGATTCTTTGGAATATTATTACCTTAATGATAAGGATTGATATTCAGGAGTCAAGAGAAATTTTGGCAGAGTTTCGTTATAATCGGGTTGAGAGGGAACCGTTGGTGTCTTTGTGTTTTGAAAGGGAATGAAGAAAAAAAAGCTAACTGTTTCTTTTATATCTCAAAGGTAATCGCTAGGACTAGATAACGAGTAGGGCTACCCGCTTGATACCCACACGCGATTAGCTACACTACTAGCGATTAGGATGCAAATCGTCTAACTGAAGCAAGCGATTAGCCGTACTCGCTTAGAATTTTAAGCGATTGGCAGTTAAATGGATAGGTGACCCAAATAAGCTAATCGCATGTTCTATTACACGAGTATCCCTTTACTCGCATTACATGGCACGCGATTAGAAGCTAATCGTCTAAATACATAGGCGATTAGCTCATAATTGCCTACAACCTTTTTCACAAATTACCAAAATGCCCCTGCAGCACCAAAACATGCAATTTTGACCCGTTTAGGTTCAAAACTTGCGTTTTTCAACCCGATTACACACGCGACTCAGATGATGACTCAAAAACTTGAAAATGTTTCATTTTCCAATTAATTATCCTTGAAGAAGTAAGATTACAATGGATTAGGTTTCCATCATCGGCAATCAAGAATAGCTAGACTACTAAAATTAAAATAGAAAATAAGCGAAAACGCGAAAACAACTAACTGTACACTATCATATTTTTGCGAGTTTCGATAGTTAGGGAATCATATCAGTGTACGGACTATACCAGAACCCTTATACTTTCAGTTTTTGATTTAAAATTACCAATAAGCATCCTACAACAACTGTCCGTATTGTTGTCCACCTAAACTCAAAATCAAGTTTTATCGCTAGGCACTTTAGATACGTTAAGGTAATATTAAAGCTGATTAAAGGTGTTCCCCGCACACGCGACATACTCCCGCATCAAGGCATGCACAAAGCTTCCTCGTAACCGGTGAATAAGCTGTTGTCATCCGTATTTACAAGGAATGGACTCAGTGGTGATCAGGTCTGCAAGAACGCTGCAGCAAAGAGACCAGTGAGATCCAGACCAGGGTTCAAGTCAAATACCGTACATTTTTGATTTTTCACGGTACGATGCTTTAGGTATTAATGATTTGATACCGTAGAGCGATTCTCTTTGAGAATAGGGTTTTGGCATTTATGATCTTTTTGCTCTTACAGGATTCCCAGACGTCTCCTTATCAGAATTTATTCTATTTTTTGTTTTTCTTTTCTTTTACTGAGTATGGCAAAGAGGTGTCTCAGTTGTAGGCTGCTAACCCAACGTACGTCACTTATGCCACCCCATTTTATTCTGAGAGACGTCCAGTTCACCCCGGATGTACCAACCTCTTAAAGACCAGAAACCTCGGATTTTGGCATTCTATCAACAAGATTTAAGGCTTTTAGACCATATGCCAACGCGGCGTTAATCCACACAATTCTCAGTAGATTTAGATTTATATCACCGTGCCGAACTTGGAAATGATTTCGAGCCTACCAACACATCATTGTAGAGGCTACTTATCAGATCCAATATTTTTAAGATGATAAAGGTCCAGACAGTCCGACTGATTGGTTAATATCATCTTCCCTATTTCCACCAAAGAAACTCATTTTTTTTCAGTTTTTTCATTTTTTTGAATTTTCTCATTTTCTCATTTTTTTTTGATTTTTGCATTTTCTGATGTTTTTGTATTTTTCTGAATTTTCTCCCCCTAAAAATCTAAAAATTTGCAAAACGACAATGTTTTTGGATTTTTCTGTTTTTGAAGAAAATATTTACAAAAACGATTGCCAATGAGGATCTAATCCTGCTTTTCTTTAATGCCATTTAAAACCAAAAGATACTCGAAACGAGGTTTATCAAAAGCTTTGGTGTATAAATCGGCACGTTGGTAATCCGTGTGGATTTTAATCATATCTATCAGTTTCTTTTCATAGCAATCGCGTATGAAATGATACCGAACATAGATATGCTTCGCCGTGGAATGGTTTACCGCGTCTTTAGCAAGCGCTATAGCAGATTCATTATCACAGTAAATAGGAGTGTTTAGAAATTTCAAACCGTAGTCTCTCATTTGTTGTTGTATCCATAAAACCTGGGAGCAACAGCTGGACGCAGCTATGTATTCCGACTCGCAAGTTGATAAGGACACAGAGGCTTGCTTCTTGCACTGCCACGAGACTAGTCGACCTCCTAAGAACTGGCATCCAGCCGATGTGGATTTTGCGTCTTTCTTGCATCCGCCATAGTCAGCATCACTATAAGCAACGAGATCAAACTTATCGTCATTAGGGTACCAAAGACCTTTGGTCGGACAACCCTTTAGATAACGTAAGATCCTCTTCACGGCAACCAGATGGGACTGTTTCGGCCTGGACTGGTATCTTGACAGCAGGCAGGTTGCGAACATTATGTCGGGTCTTGAAGCTGTGAGGTACATCAACGAGCCAATCATTGCTCGATAAAGAAAGGAATCAACGGCTTGTCCTTTCTCATCCGGACCAATCCCGTGATTGGTTTGGATAGGGGTGGCTATTGCAGCAGAGTCTTCCATCTGGAACCGGCTCAAGATGTCAGCAACGTATTTTGTCTGGTGGATGAAGATCCCCGACTCAAGTTGATCTACTTGCAAGCCTAAGAAAAATTGCATTTCCCCCATCGAGCTCATCTCGAACTTGTCCTGCATTAACTTTTCAAATTCCCTGCACAAAACCTCATTAGTTGACCCAAAAATAATATCATCAACGTAAACCTGTACCAGCAGACGGTCACCATCCTTTTCCTTGGTGAATAAGGTGCAGTCCACGAGTCCACGGTTGAACCCATTGGAGATCAAATAACTGCTGAGCATTTGATACCATTCTCTCGGAGCCTGATGAAGCCCATACAACGCTTTGTTCAGTTTGTAAACCTTGTCACGATGCATTGGATCTTCAAACCCCGGAGGTTGTGAAACATACACCTCTTCCTTCACGATACCATACAGAAAAGCACTTTTCACGTCCATTTGATACACCTTAAACCGTTTGTACGAAGCGTAAGCTAAGAACATCCGGATAGCTTCAAGGCGCGCAACTGGAGCGTATACTTCGTTGTAATCTATTCCTTCGATTTGACGGAAGCCGAGGACAACTAATCGAGCCTTGTTTCTGATAATTACCCCGCGGTCATCCCGTTTACACTTATAGACCCACTTTGTTCCAATTTTCTTAGCACCTGGAGGTAAGTCAACTAAGTCCCACACTCCTAGCTTTTGGAACTGCTGAAGCTCTGTCTGCATTGCTTCAATCCATGGTTCTTCTCTCAAAGCCTCTTGGACGGATCGCGGTTCCACCTGAGACACATAAAGAGCAAAAGACCAATCGTTCTGATGACCTGCTTTTCTGATCTCCATTCTTGCTTTTACGATTGACAGGGCCGAACAGATCCATGTGCAACCGCTCGAGAGGCATACTGACTGAGTTGACCTTCTTAGGTTTGTGAGATTTCTTCTTCTGCTTCCCTTTCTTACATGATACACAGACATCATTTAAATGAAAATTCTTGACAGAGACACCTTCCACAAGCTGATTCTGAACCAGATGATTCATCTTCCTCAAGTGAATATGCCCCATTCGTCTGTGCCACATAATAGACTCCTTCTCTGTAGCCTTTGACAGAAAACAAGTGACCTCCCCCTTAGCTGTTACAGCCTGACTCATATCCAGAACATACAAATTGTTGACTCTTGGAGCTGAAATCATAACCCACTGTTTCGGAATCTTAAAGCCAGGTTTCAGAATGAAGCAAGCATTGTCATCAAAGAATACTGTGTATTTCTTGTCACAGATCTGTGAGACACTCAGCAAATTGTGGTCTATCTGTTTCACGTAGCTTATCTTCTCAAAGCTTACGATTCCATTTCCCATACTGCCTTCTTTAGTGATGTATCCCCCTTTATTACCAGCAAAAGCAACATATCCCCCATTGATATTCTTGATGTCAAATAGCAGAGATAAGTCGCCTGTCATGTGCCCAGAAGCTCCACTATCAACAATCCATAGGCTGCTGATAAGGCCCTGTGGAACTCCCTGCACGACATTCAAAGATTAGTGGTTAAGGGGGACCCAAGCCTTGACGGTCTTGGGTCTACCATCTACATCCAAAGTCGGAAATTCAACCCACCTTCCGTTAGGAGTTGGTGTTGCTTCCGATGGTCTGGCAGTTTCTACACTAACAGATGATTCTCCTTTCTTAGTCGGTGACTTGGGTCTCCAGGTCTGTCCCGGTTTCTTTGGCTTGGGCTTCTTCTTTGCCTTAGGGCTAGAAGGTCCAGCCTCAGATTCCTTTGGTGGGATAGTTTTTGGATCCACTTCAGACTTAACTGCACGTGGAGCAGTGTTAGGGTTGCCTTCAGGTTTAGCTGCAGCCTGTGCTTGTGGCTTAGGCGCTGCTTGAACCTTTTTGGGATCTTGGCTCCCCCTCAACTGCGGACCCCTGCCATCAACTGGCTTTTGGTTCATAGCAATCTTGTTACGAGTGTCATAAACTGTCTGTTTACCTCGTTGCTTCTCAGAAAGCTTAGGAGAAACAGGCGGTTTAGAGTTGCTAGAACTAGGAGCATCATTTGTTTCGATCCTCTTGCGTCTCAATTCGGGGCAAGCAGCAACTAAATGCCCATGAACCCCGCACTTGTGACAGGATCTATACTCCTCAAATGGTGGAGTATTAACATCCTTACTCCTTTTGTTGGATTTCGTGGCAAAAGTGTTTTTATGTTTTAGATCCTTAAGACATTCTTTCTGCCAGTCTGTCTTAGGATAATTATCAAATTCAGTGCCTGAAGATCCAACAAACTGAGTAACATGTTTCTTGGGAGAGTTCTCCTGAGCTTGATCTTTAGGGTTCAAAGTGTTCTTCTTTTGATTTTTACTTTTGTTTCTTTTGGACTGATTACCCTGACCCCTTTTCCCATGTCCCCATTGTTCTTTCTCAATTGTTATGGTGGACTCTTGCCAGATCTTACCAACAAGACCAGGTGCCAGGTGCTTATAAGGAAGATCCTCATCAGCATAAATTTTATCAGACCCTTTCAATTGATAGAACACTTTGATTGTTTTACCAGCAGGGGCTTGCACTTTCGGCTCAGGCTCACACAGAATGTGATTTTGGATAGGAATGTCCGTATCCTTCACCGGTGCATACCTCTCTGGTTCATCAAGCTCATCCTCAGAACAGTCTGTCTCGCAGATGCTTGCATCATCTGCAATCTCACCAGTTTTGGCAGCAACAGCAGTGGGTGCAGCCTTAGTAACTTCAGCAGGTATAGGTGCTTCTGTCACTTTAGGCGCAGGAGGAGCAGCCTTGGTGACTTTGGCAGGTATAACTGCTTCCATCACTTTAGGCGCTTCTGCAGCTTTAGTTGCCTCTGCTGCCAAGTCCATAAACTCTTCCTTCGGTAAGATATCATTGTGATGATGTTCAAATCTCACCGGAGGAGGACACTGAGCATACTTGGGACTGGTGGAATTGCCCTCCTTATCTGAGTGTTCAATGATATGATCAAGAACATACTTGCAGTTCAGGTAACTCTCAAGTTTCTTCTTGATCTTTTGATAGTCACAATTGACAATGGCCAAATGTTTCTTAGTGTCTTCAACCTCATTTATATAATTATTAATTGCAATTTGCTTGTTGGCTAGGGTTTTAGACAATTCAGAAACATCCTTCTTATAATTATCAACAGTATTAAGAAAATTTTTCTCTTTCTGTTTTAAGGAATCATTTGACCTTTGCAATGGACCCACATCAGCTTTTAAATTCAGATTCTCATTAGTTAATTCTTTGATTCTGAGTTTAAGCTGATCACACTCAATGGAGTCCTTCTTAAGAGTATCAATGGTGATTTTGAGGGCTTTCTCATTAGCTCTCAAAACTTCATTGCTCTCTTGGCATTGACTTAAGTCAGCTTTCAAGTTCAGATTCTCGTCTGTTAAGACATCAATTCTGTACTTAAGCTTACCACAGTCAACACATTCAGATTTTGAATTGGAGGAAGAACATACCTGATTAGACGACTCTGTAAGGGCCATCAAAGCATAATGAGCAGCCGTCTTCACTGGTCCGAAGAGATCAGTCAGATTGTTCTTTGTACAGTCAGCATCCACAAGTATTGACCTTTTGCTAATCAAGGCGTCTGCTTCAGCTAACAAATCCTCCAGATCCACCCCTTCATCAGAATCACAGTCCGAATCACAATCCAAAGCTTCAACTTCAGGAATAACTACTTCAGATTGGCTTGGACTCTCTTCAACTTCTTCTTGAGTATCAGACATAATTTGGGCAAAGCATGCTGCACCACCCTGAGGAGCTTGTTCACCAGTGATGAGGTGATTCCAGTTGAACACTTCATCTTCTTGAACTACCAAGGCTTGATTGTTGTTTGCTTGAGGCCTTTGGTTCTGATGATTAACTGGGACAAGAGCTCGTTCAGCATTTTGATTCGGTTGTGTCTGAGCTTGCTGCCTCTGATTGTTCTGATTGCCTCGGTTGTTGTTGAAGGGATTCTGATTTCCCTGTTGTCTCGGTCGATCACATTCTCTGGCAAAGTGTCCTCGGTTGCCACAGTTGTAACAGGTGACCTTTGTTTTATCAAACCCAAACTTCGTGTTGTTGTTGATCAGCACATCTCTCTTTCCAGTTCTATCCATATAGTCCTTTGCACGTCTCACCACACTAGCGAAGTGCCACTGGATGTCTATCAGATCCATGTCATCCTTGTCGATCTGGGCATAATCTTCTTGAGTAAGATAAGGATTTCCGATCTGCCCCGCAACTAAGCCACTATAGGAATTGACCAAGGTTGACAGCAGAGCCATATGTTCTTGGGCTAGCTCTACAGTCACCTTCTCAAAGCCCGAAGTGTTCAGCTGTTCTGCAACAGGATTGGTCCGATAAGCACCCTGATTTGAAGTAGAAGCACCTCCATATCCACCAAAGTTAGCAGATGGAGCACCACCAAACCCTGATGAAGAAGGTCCACCAAAGTTGGTAGTTGCCTGAGCTGGTGCTGCAAGATGAGCAAACGGATTAACACCAAACTGGTTAGTATTAGCATTAAAATTAGAAGGATACTGGTTTCCTTGACCCCAAGGAAAGACAGGTGGAGGAACATCAGATGGGGGTCCATAGTTGTCAAACGCAAAGACTGGATCAGGATTAACCATGAACGCAGTCTGAGGTTTGGATCCACCCACACTGATGTCCTGAGCTGGATTCCCATAATAGATGCTGGGATTTTGAACAACGGGCGGCTTATTAGCTCTCCTGATCTCCTCGATCTCCTTGTTCTCCAGCTCGGCCACGAACTCGTTGATGGAGAGTGTCTGATAAACATTGTTGGACTTCTGAATGTCCAGCCATTGATGCCAGTGTGACGGGAGCGCCTCTGCAAATCTTTCCACAAGTTCTGCTGACGTGTAGATAACCCCGTACTGATACATCTCGGACATCAGATGATAATATCGAGCTGTCAGATCTCTCAGTGATTCATTTCCCATCGCACTGAAATTCTCAAACTCCTTCTTTAACTGATCCACCTTCACCTTCCGTGTCTTCTGATTTCCCTCATTACGCTCAGCAAGCGCTAACCAAAGCATCTGCGACGTAGTACATTGCGCGAACTGATGAAGAATGTCTTTGGGAAGTGCCTGCTTCAACGCTGCCATCGCCTTTTTCTCATAGTTATACTTCTTCCTCTGTTCCTCAGACATGTCTTCTATAGAGACCGGAGTAGTGGAGTTTTCAACCAGCGGCCTTGTGTACCCATTCTCGATAGCTGACCATACCAAGCCATCGATACCCTCAACGTGTGACTGAAATCTGCCTTTCCAACCATGATAGTCTGCCATATACTGCAGTTTCGGTGCTCGGTTAGAACTGCCCGTCTCTAAGTCACTGATAAGAACGGACGACAGCTGATTTGTCTGAGAGTTAGCAGCAGCTGCGAGTGCCCAAGGATTCGCATTCATTGCTTGCTGTTGAGCAGCTAGCGCCCACGGATTGAATCCGGCAACATTCGCTTGCATTTGCGCTTGTTGCATCCGTTGCGCGTTTCGTTCAGCCGAAAACTGCCAAGGGTTCGTGGGCACGTTTGCTTGATTGTTCATTTGGGTGTTCATTTGCTGGTTATACTGAGTTCTCGGTTGACTCAGATGTCCCCAAGGATTCGCCATATGTTAAGGTATGTTAACGTATGTTAATAGTCCAATACTTAGTCAATTTTTATGTTCCAGAACCTTTTAGGCGTTTATGGGGCTAATTGCTATGTGTCTTAGGCGATTATGAGGTTTTTGCACGTGATTAGGGCTAATTGCTAGGTGGTATAGGCGATTAGGGCTAATTGCTAGTAAATATAGGTATGTCACGTGATTAGGGCTAATTGCTAGCAAGTATAGGCAATTGGGGCTAATTGCTAGCAAAATGAAGGCAATTAGGGCTAATCGCTAGTAGTTGAAGGCGATTATGAATTTTCAGGCAATTTAGTATGTCACGTGATTAGGGCTAATCGCATGAAAGGTAGCATGCGAGTAGCACCTAATTGCTAGGAGATATCAGGCAATTATGGCTAATTGCTAGCACACTGATGGCGAGTAGCAGCTAATCGCTAGCAAGGTGATGGCGAGTAGCAGCTAATTGCTAGCAAACCCTAATTGTCTGATGCTAATCGCCTGATCTGATCTGCAGCCGCACTTTTGCTCAAAAATCACCTATTTTGACCCAAAATCTTATCTAAAACAATGTATTTTGATCCCAAATGATTAGACAAGTTACCAAAATAGTTTTAGAGCAAAACCTGATCAAAAACACACGTTTTTAACCGAAAAACACACACTAAAGTTTTGAAAAATGTGGGTTTTTGATAAAAACTCAAAGTTTCAAACTAAGAACAGGTTTTTGATTAAAAATCTCAACTTTTACACCAAAACCAACCTGTTTTTGCTCGTTTTTGTTATCAAAACACCCGTGATAAGAGCCTCGGCTCTGATACCACTTGTTAGGACCGACGAACTCGCGTTCCAACAATCACGGGTTTTATCCTAGAGGTGCGGAATCCCTCTAAGATGATCTAATAACAGAAACAACGATTGAAACAATGAAACGAGTAATTACTACACACACACGGGTCAAAAGATTATAGATTAATCACTAAAACAGAGCTCAAGTGTTTACAATGATCAAATCAGACGTCCTATGACCAGGGGAGGGTGTTTGGAGGGTGTGTGAGGCAAGAACTGAGGACTAGGGTTAAGAAAGAGGGTATTTATACCTCCCGGTAATGACCAGCTCGTTGCAGGCGATTAGCAGCAGCAGAGGTAGCGATTAGCTGCTAATCGCCAGCAATGAAAGCCTACTCGCCAGTCAAAATCAGCTAATCGCCTAATGGGCCATGCGATTAGGCCCAAATCGCATGCAGCCCAATGGCTAATCGCCTGCCATCTACTGCTAATCGCATGCTGCACCCCGAGACCCTCAAAACGCGTATAAACGCCTCCAAACACCCCGAAATACGTCCAAACAACTTATATACTAGCCTAGGGACATCGTGCACTAACACTCTAACGTAGAGACCCTCACAAGAAAGTCGCATCAGAAGGAACTAATCGCCTTGTCATGTTATTGGCCCCTTAATGTTAAAAGAACTTGCCTAGACGCCAATTCATAGTTTAGGCATATGCTATGGACCGCATAACCTTTCATAGCATATAGTATTATAGAATAAAGGAAGTCTACGTCACTATGTTCGACATAGCGAGTCCCTACATTCGATTAAATTCCCCGCAGAGTCGCCATAATGTGGGCATCATTTCGAATTAGTCACTCTATAGGGCATTGGACAAACAATTTCAATACATGCCCCTAAATATACTACACCTACCCAGAGACAGAACATTCATATGATCATTTTAGGTTACAACTCAGAACAGAAAAGTAACAATAGACCACCAACAACGTTGATCAAGTGCAATCGGTTGTCTATGCCACTACAATGTTCTAAATGTTTCCCAACACGGTCACACTAGGGTTCTACCTTCCACGTCTTGAAAGTAGAAATTCAAAGAATAACATCCATACGTACTTCAAAAAAAATGAAGACATAAACATTATAATGAGGCAAGCAACTCACCATTAAAGGATGACATTTTACCCTACCCCATATCACATGGGCATTAACATCCCTACATATCACCTCATGCCATTAAGCATTTAAAAGAAAAACTATATAGGCATACATCAAAATTAAAGGATTACCTCTTGGCGTGCAGCTACCCGTAGTGGCATTTCTAGTTTCGGTCCCATTCTCAGTTTAAGTCGAAGCATTGAGCATGCCCAGATCTCTTAAACTGTTGCTCTGATACCAACTTGTAAGACCCGCAAAACCGGTGTCAAACAGTTGGGTTAATATTCTTAAATAGGCAAAAACACGAGTAAAATTTTCTTTGAAAGAGTATGTACACGCAGCGGAAAATCATTTAGAATAAAATTTACACAACACATGAAAAATATTTATTCAATTGTAACTCGAATCTAAAATTTATCATGTGTAAACAAAAGTTGTCTTCCACTAGAAATGCCTTCAATTGTCGGGTAGCTTCTTGCATCGCCAAGCAGTCATCCATCCATCTCTCTTTCAACCTGAAATCAATCTAACGTGTATGCAAAAGTCAGCTACGCTGAGTGAGTTCAAGTTTTAAAAATTTATATAAACAAGTAATTTGTCAAAATATGATTTAACAAAATACCTCAACCTCAGAGTTAACAATAAGCGCAATCCGCTAATTCGTTTTCCCCAAGCAACAATCAAAGTCTAGGATAGGTATATCTACCTAAATACCTCAAGACTTCACTTACCAAATATATAATAAGCGTGTCCCGCTTTTCATCACAAAGTAATATCCAGTCTATTCAAGCAAACCATAGCTAGAGACTAAAGTAGGCACATCCCACTTCTGTCATAACTCAGTTTATAAAAATACACACAATATAATCCAAACAAAAGCTAGAGATCAAAGTAGGCATATCCCACCTTTGTCATAGCTCAGTTTATAAGAATACATATAATATGAACTATGTAACAATCCTAACTCAAAACCAAGACCAGAGATCAGAGCAGGCATATCCCACTTCTGTCATAGCTCAGTTCGACATATCAGGTAGCCATCAAGCATAGTCTATTATATTTAATAACATGTATAACATAATCTAAGCAACAACCATGACACAAAACCACTTCTATAGATTAGAGCAGGCATATCCCACTTCCATCATAGCTCAGTTTATAAGGTCATGTGGTCGCCAAATACAGTTTACGAAAATATATAAATATATAATCCATATCACCTAAACAGGTAGGAAGTCAAAACAATACCCGATCTAACAAGTAAGGTTTCAAATACGTGGCCAAGACATTAAGCGCATTCCGCCTATTAAATAAAAACTTAAGCCACACTTTAATCAAGACAACAGTCTATTCATATATATATATATATATAAATATATATATGTATGTATATATAATAACACATATAACTCAAGCCATATAATAGCACATTAGGCGCATTCCGCCTACTTACGTTTCATGCAAAAATAATATATATGAGTTCACAAAAATATTTATAACTTTATAAAAATATTTTGTGACTTCATAAAAATAATCATACTGGTTTATCATGCACGTCAGCCCAAAATATTTAGAAAAATAATAACTAAAAGAGTGGGCTCAAGAACTCACCTCAATGAAATGATCGCCTCGCAATAAGCTAGAGAATCCTAGACTTGAAATCAATCAATGACCTGATAACATATGATTAACATTACTAGAACTCTATGGTTGATTTCTTTATATATCAAACATACCAACCACTACTGGCACACTTGTAAATTGTTCTAGGATCATTCACATGCATGTACTCCGTGCATAGTCCATGCATGATTGTTATTTCCATTTTATGCATCTTTGAGTTTAAGGTTGTCCCCATACGTACTTACTACCCACCATGCCATGATAGGTACCCATTTGTCAGTCATACTATGAGACCCATATCATGCATAACACTAAGCCAAATTAATCAGGTTATCTAAACCCATAAGTTTACATACCTTCAAGGTTGTCGTCATTCTATCCATGGAACATTGACACCCTAGCTTAACCATCCTACTCGGGCTACCATGTACGCGGGCATACCAAATCGAACCGCTCCGCTAGCTCGTGCCATTGTGATACACGAACTTAAACCATGGAAAAATACCTAAGTTGATCTTATGTAGGATACGATAGACCAAGAGCCACCAGAACCCCGACCAACATCATCACCTCAACCGGTCCGAACATGACCATTCGCACCGAACGCCGTCATCATCTTCGTCTCCACCACCTCGGCACCATCGTCCTAGTCGCACACCTGACCCATAACAATTATCACCTTCAACCGGTCTGAACATGACCCTTAACCCCGACCCATTCCGTATGCCATTTGGTTAAAGCCCCACCAATGATTGGGTCGCGGTTCTGAAAGAGCAATACGATCACACCTCCGAAGATGATGAGCTTCGTACATGCAGTATGACGTGTCGCGATGTTGCTAACCATCGAGATCGAATTGACTAGAACCTTATCAAACAATATTTTGTGATGACGAGTGTACCTGGTTCGAATGTTGCCTTGAGGCCTTGAAGTGAGCTTTAAGATTGCAACAATGGTGATATACAAAGTCTCTTCTACTTCTCTTCGTGGCAGCCGAAATCACCAAAGGTAGGGTTTTGTATTTAGTGGTTTTAACTACTCAATATTACCCTTGGGCCCCTCCATTTTCACAAGTAGATATCTTGTTTCCAAAGTAACCTAAAACATCTTTAAAATTGACAAAACGAGCCCCTCTAACGTTTTAAACGATGATCTAGGCATTGAACTCGTTAACTAACCCACTCGATAAGAACCTGGCTAGTCGTTGAGTAAAAACATTAGTTTGATGGATTTTCGGGGTGTTACATTATCTTCATCCCATAATTTTTAAACATAAATATCTTTTATATTCGAGATTTTTTAAATAAAAAAATTACATCAAATTAATGAGCGTTTTATTATCTTTCCAACGAGTACTATAGTGGTATATAAAAACGAAAAAAAACGACTATTTTTTGTGGGGTTATATTCATACAGAAAAAAACACAAAGTGTTCAGGTTATTCATTAATCAAATTGTAACATATTTTAATTTACGTGAAGATGATTATATGTTGAAGGTTATCCTTTTAATACTTTATTATGTTTAATATGGTTTATGCTTTTTATTTTTTTAACTTTTTAAATAAATGTTTTTTAACTAAGATTGATTATGTTTAAGTTATTTACTCTTTTCGTGATTTGAGTTTTCTTTTTTTTTTATCATTTTTTATTAAATCATATTAAATTTTTCAACCCCGGGACCTTCCCGGGGTAATCGGCTAGTATTATAATAAGTAAATAGTATGTCATAGTATATTTTTTCAAAAACATATCTTGACGTGTGTTTATGTTACGAATATAAGTGGAGACACATGGTACTTGATGATGTCATCCTGACCCTTAAATTAACATCAATTCTTCTTTCCTTTAAACCCTAGATATTATTTTTCAGAAAAAAATCCTTTACTTCAAACCCTAAATCTCTTCATGACTCCAACCCCGATCGGTCACTGACCCCACCAGCAAAATAAACTCCCACGATTGTGCACAACGTAAGCTTCTGTTATGTACCCACGTAGCCATGCATGTGGCAGTAGTATTGAATCATAATAATTAATTGGTGGTTAGTTATTTTGTTATGCTTTAGTGGGTAGTTCTTGAATACTATTAGTGGCATAGTGGTCGGTTATTTACGTAATGGTTGTATGGCTATATAAATGGCCTTATGTGTTTTTAGTGTATTATGAAGAAATGAATTAGTAAAAGTCTTGTTTCCATCTAATTTTCTATCAAGCTTCTATCTATTTTCTTGGATCAATTGTTTAACGATTAAGTTCGTAACAATTGGTATCAGAGCCGCCGTGATCCCCCTTCGGACCTATGGCTTCTCAAAAACTATCCAAATCCGAGTTTAGTCAATGGAGGGAATCCTTTGCGAGACTCGAGTCCCGGTTTGAAACCGTGTTCGCCGAGATCCGATCGACTCAAACCGCGTTTGAAGCCCTCAAAACCCATATCCCATCTCGACCACCAACTTCCGCATCCCTTACACCCACACCAAAGCCAACAACCGCTTCACCGAAATCTACCACCACTTCTTCTCTGATTGTTCCTTCTAAACCAATCTACCTATGCTCTCCAAGTCCATGGACCCCATCAATACGTGTGGGTTGCACTAACAAAATTGTCATCTTTCATTCCAATTGCTTCGGTCTTGTAAGCGGAGAAGAATTCGAACAAGATGCAACCATTAAACACGAATGGCACCCTCCTTGGCGCCTCACCATGATTTCTCCAAATTCTGTGGGACGGACCGAGTGGCGGCCGCCGTGGCATATCATCAAGTGTCTCCCGTTTTCATCCTCGAGGTCAAGGATAGTTCGAGCGGTGGGGAATGTTATGTACCCACGTAGCCATGCATGTGGCAGTAGTATTGAATCATAATAATTAATTGGTGGTTAGTTATTTTGTTATGCTTTAGTGGGTAGTTCTTGAATACTATTAGTGGCATAGTGGTCGGTTATTTACGTAATGGTTGTATGGCTATATAAATGGCCTTATGTGTTTTTAGTGTATTATGAAGAAATGAATTAGTAAAAGTCTTGTTTCCATCTAATTTTCTATCAAGCTTCTATCTATTTTCTTGGATCAATTGTTTAACGATTAAGTTCGTAACAGCTTCCTTCTCAGATTTTTAATTCACTCTTAATTTAATCATTTGATCATCAACAATTGAATTATTATAATATCATCCATCAAATGTGACAAAATTGATCAGTTTGCTCTTTTCTTTTTCATCACACTTTATAATTAGACGGTTATTTTGGCTATTCAACATTAGGTATACTAATGTCGTGTTTTATTTGTCACCATGTTAAGAATTTATTATAAAATTAGGGTTTTCCCTTTTTAGTTCTTTGAAATTAGGGTTTTGTTGTAATTTACGCTCTTAGACTAGGAGACACCCACCTTTATTTTATTTTGTGTTCTTGATGTGGTTATAGATTTCAAAGTTTGTATAGTTTTTTATTTATAGTATCAGAAGTTTGTGACATCGAAAAGTTTTTAGGTGTCTTTTATCAAGGATGGAAGGATAACAATTTTTGTGTCATCTAAAATTACAATTATGTTTTTTTTATTTGTTGTATTAGTATAATGAAGCCATGTGTTTCTAGGATTTTGGAGTTGTAGACTTTTATTATCTTCTAAAGGATCATGACTAGAAAAGTAAGTGTTTAAGTGCCCATATTGTAGTTTTGCCAGTTAATGGTTGTATAATGTGATGATATGTTTGTTTAGTTGTTGTTTAATGCGTGTGATGTTGAGTTTTGATTTGAAGTTTTTGGGAATGGAATAATATTAGTATTATACTTGCGGAAGTGTATATGTTATTGAACCATAGGCATTTTTTTCGGCTTGATATTATTGTAAGTAACGGTGGAGCTTTGCTTAGGTGTAGTGAAGGTAGTTTTGATTTTCTTGAAAATGGCTATGTGGCCTTACATATGATGACATCCTTTGAGCTATCAACAATGTTTTTGTTTCGTCTGTCTCATTATTTGTCCATATGCCGATGCCAGGGAGCATATAAAATAACTTTGCTTTGTTTGTGATGAAGCTTACTGGTCATGACTTCATGTTTGTGGTGAACCCTGTTGTGGAGACTAAGAGAATTTATGTAAGAATATGAAATTTGGTAATGTTACAGGGTTTTAGGTTTATTCGAGCATTCATATCCCATCCATTATCTTCATCCACCAAATTACACTAAAATTCACTGCATTTTCTCCTTTTTTTCAGTGAAATAATACTTTTTCTCTCCCTCCCACTTATAACCACTTTCAAAAAAACACTAAAAAATAAATAGGGGAATAATGCCCCCCCCCCCCCCCCCCCCCCAAATATATAGATAACTGGTAACACTTTATCTCTCCTCCACTCATAACCCTTAAAAATCACTTTTTAAAATATGGGGATACAGTCGTAAAATTTTACGGTTTGTGAATGCTCTTAGAAAATAAAAGTAATTGGAAGAAGACAAGATTATTACATTGTAGACTATTCTAAATAGCGAAGAAATGAAGTTGTTCATGATCACAGACATTATGATTCTACCATTTATGATACTAATTGCAGAAAGTGATATATAATAAAGAAGATGTGCATTTAGGATTTAAGTGGAATTTAGAAACCATTTCAGTGACTTGGTGCCTTTAGAAAATTCTTTTGAGAACTCATCAAAACAATGCTATCTAAATATGAAAAGTCTTGGTTCTAACTGTCGTCTTCTATTAATGAGATCCGTTTTTGAAAAATCAAAGTGGATATTTCTTCCATAGTTGATGAAGATGGAAAACCTAAAAGACAAACCACAAATGTTGTTTATAAGGAAATTGTCTCAAATTTATGATTCAAATTTCTATTTTGTATTTCTCTTTTCGTTAACAAATATTGTTTAATATATATTTTCATTCTTATTTATATTCATAATTATAATTATTGCTTTTTTTTTCGTATTATAGTACATTATTTTCTATACTTCATCGTAACACATATTTTCTCATTTCATGGGTCTATCCCGGAAAACTCCCGTGATATAAACTAGTATAATATAAATAACTAAACAATTGATTTGGTTTACATTAAAGTTATCGATAGCGAATAGCGGTAAATAGCAACGGGCTACCGATATGCTACGTAGCGATAGCGACACTCGTAGCGCCCGCCTTGGTTTAAAAAAGCGCGCCTAGGCATGAGGCGGTCAAGGCGGTAGGAAAAACGCTTCGCTTTGGGTGAGGCGCCGGAACTACATGAAGCGCCCGGAGGCGGCGCTTTTAGCCAGAAGCGACCTCTGCCAGAGGCGGCGCTTCAAGTAGAACTGGTCGGAGAAAACAACAGCTGGTGTTCTTGGTGGTGTTGAAGGTTGCCGGAAACAAGACTGGGTTGCCTGACCGGAGGTATAGCAGACATGATAGGGTAGAGGAGAGGGTCACACACGAAAGAAAACAAAACAATAGGAGTAGATATCAGATAGAATAGGAAGAAAGGAAGAAAGGAAGAACTGAAGAAGACATGCGGCTGGTAGGGTTTTCTGGTTGCTGTGATTTTAGGTTATTAGAAGAAGAGATGAGGCTGGTAGTTTGTATATATACGTGTTTTAGGTTTTAGGTTTAAAAAAGTTTTAGGAATTTATATATTTAACCCCTTTATTTTTCAACAATTTACATTTAGTCTCTAAAACTTGTCTTTTGTCTAATAAAGAAGTTTTAGGAATTTATACATTTACCCCCTTTATCTTTCAATAATTTACATTTAATCTCTAAAACTTGTATTTTGTCTAATTATTCTTATTATTTATTCTATTTTTCTATTAAGTGATTAAAAAATATGTAAATATTACCTAAACTTTATCTATAAGTATTAATAAAATATATAGCGTGTCGAATACGTGAAGCTCTCGCCTCGCGCTTAAAGCCCCGCGCTTCGGATTTTGAAACCAAAACGCCTCGGAGCGCCTCGCGCTTTTTTAAACCAAGGCGCCCGCGGTAAGGTATTAAAATATTTAAAAATATTTTTATGTATAAATTTACAAGTATAAGGACCAAATGTTTATATACACAAACTAATTTTATACTTTCTATGTAAAATTAGAAGTTTTAGGACCAAATGTAAACAAATAAAAAATAGAGGGGTTAAATGTGAACGTAGTTAAAGTTATATTAACCCTAAAAAAGGCAGCCGCTTTTCATTTCCTTCTTCCAGAAGCCACTTTTCATACTCCTCCCTTCTTTCCGGTAGAAACCAGAGCTCCGTCGCCGGAATCCTCGCCGGAAGTCGCCGGTAAGTCGCTATATTCACGCTATTGGCCCGCTAAACCCAACATAGCGATGGTCAGCCGATACGCGACGCTATTCGCGATCGCGGTCGCTACCATCGCTATTGACAACTATGGTTTACATGACCAACTCTAAATTCCAAACTAGATCAAACCGTTACTTTGAAAACCCATTAATAGCAAACCATTTGGATTTAAATTGACCAACCGACTCGTTAGTTTTGTTTGTAAACTAAAGGGTGGTGGTAATGGTACACTCAAAAATTGTTTGCACAACCTTTTATATACCACGTCATTGTCATCTAAGGACTCATACGCCGCGTATAGGTCTAAACGTCGTGTATACGCCTACACACGATGTATAAAGGGCCACAACATTCTCATTGTCAGACCACCCATACGTATAACCAGTGTTGTAGAACTTGCTAGGCGCTAGTCAGCCGGTGGGGTACCAACTAGGGATTAATCGGGAATAATCAGGATAAATCGGATTGGATTTATATATATATTTTTCCAAGTTTATACATATATAATGCTAATTTTATACCTTATATGTATAAATTTAGAAGTTTAGGGGCCAAATATAAGTTGTGAATATGAAGGGGGTTAAATATTAAAATACATAAACGTAAATAACCCTAATCACCTCTATCGTTCACCATATCCCGTTTTCTCCTCCCCATGCCTTCTTTCATCATACAAAACCATCAGACATAACTAGGGTTCACGGAGTTTCATCGATTTTGCTTCTAAATCATGGATTATAATCCAAATTTAAGGTAAGAACTTGTTTTATTTAATCGATTTGCTCCAGTTTTGACCCATTCGAAATCATTTTGATCTAATTTTGAGTTTTTTAGGTCCAACTAATTAGTGATTAATCGCGACACTGATTAATGGAGTGATTAGTCCAAAATTAATCAGTAAAGTGAGGACTAGCGATTAATCACCGATTAATCGGTGATTTATCACGATTTTTACAATCTTACGTATAACCCAATATGCAATGTATAGGAGACAGTGGAGTGTAAATATGATATGAGGGTGTGCCAATACATGTAGCCAAACAAAATATATTCGGTATCCTTAAAGAGACCAAAATGTATAATCTGGTATAAGTTTTGGTTTACACAAACCCTCCCAGACACTACTCAAAGGGTGTTTGGGATTGAGTTGAAAAACAATTTATTGACTTATTGACCCCTTCAATAAATCAATAAGCTGTTTGGCTACAACAGAATAAGCTGTTTGGCCTCAACGGAAACACTTTCTGTTTTGGCTTTTTGTTTTTGTTTTTGCTTTTGGAATACAAAGTACAAATTTACCCACCCATACAATCAACTTTCATAATAAGATAAGCCAAACACATTTTAAAAAACAATATGTTAACTTATTGACTTTTCTATCACAAAAACTAATCCAAACACTTTATTAAAACTTTTTTTTTTTCAAAAAATCATAAGTTTTTTGTTTTTTAACAGCCAAATCTTACACCTCTATAAATATACCAATATATTACAATGCACCAGGATCGAACCTGCACGCTCTCCCAAAGTAGCCAAAGCTACTATCACTTGGCAAGACCCCTGACCCAAGTGGAAAAAAACATAATTTAATAAGCATTTTCACGAAAAACATTTTGGAATTTTGTAGTTAAACTAGTTTTTTTCGCCCGTGCTTCGCGACGGGAGTGTAGGTATTTTTCCGACGTGACTCGGCATGAGTTCTATTGGTTTTGCGCCGGAACCCGGGATCGTCGTCGTGACTGGTGGTAGAGACCCACCGGTGCCCTCCCCCCTCTATCTCATATGATGAATCTGTGTGTGAAAAGGAAATTAGGAATTATAGTCTTGTTTTCGTAGGTGTTTGTCAAATGGTTTTATTAAGTGAAACCATATATTCTCTATTAAGAAGCACATCATCTCATCTACAAAATTAGAGAAGTGCCAGTTGTTCACACTCAAAATTACATAAATGACCTTACTGTTCCTAAGGCTCTATGTGAATTGTTATTACATAAACCATATGTTTGTGTTGTCCCTCATTTGGATTCGTTGGATTTGCGGTAAATTAGCCTCTGATGGATTTTTATTCTTAGATAACTTTCCATTTGACTGTTTCCTAGGGTTGGGATCAGTTGAGTTATTTTCAAGATTATTTTTAATCTTTCATATTAATATCTTAGTTTTGTGTTGAATTATGGAAGTTGAAATTGAATAAATCTGTAAAAAACAGAGTTTTGTATAATTTACTTGCCTAATATACCTTTTTAACGTCTTGATGGTTGTTTTTACGGTTTAATTTGACCTGTTGAGATAATCTTTACATAAGAATTTATACTGTTTTAAGTCTGACTGATATCAGAACGCCCCACTTACGGTGTGCACATATAATGTATATATGTGTGGCCCTCGGGGGGCAAAAGTAAAATTGCACTAGTTTTAACGTTATTTTACTAATTTCGTGAAAATAATGTTAAAAACGATGGACGGTTAATCATGCATCATGTGGTGGCGTTGATAGCTAAAAGACAAAGGGGTATATGCACCGATCGGGTTTGTCTCGATTGCTAAGTGTTCTGTGCCTTATGTCCAAGTCTTGATACCAAACCACATCGAGCCGGGGGTCTCACTGGAAGCAGCCTCTCTATTCTTAGGGGTAAGGCTGTCTACATCTTACCCTCCTCAGACCCTACCTTAGCTTTGCTATAGGTGGGATTAACTGAGTATGATGATGATGATGATGAGAAGTCTGATATCAGAACTTTCAAATTGCAATGGACTATGATTGAAGTTTCTGTTCTGTCACAATAATTGTCTTCTGCATAAGACTGAAATGATTTAATTTCCAACGCCTCAAGACCGTTAGTAATTTTGTGAAGCTTCATTACACTTTCAGAACCTGCAATCGACAGCTGGCTAAGATTGGAGACGCTCAATTTTTTGGTGTATCTAGTAGTATTTTTTTAAATAATGGATCCTAAACACACTGGAGAGATGTTAAGGTATTCTTTTCTGTATTTCTTTTTTCTTTTTCGCTATTAGCGTTACATGATATTGATGTTCATCTTTTATGTTCAGACACTTGGAGAAACAGGATGAACTCCTCTGGGACACTTACAGGTCAATGTCACATGAACTGCATAAACTTCAGGTAATGCTTTCGCTACATATATGGTTATTTTCACTTTTTTTTCTTATGAGCATTCTAGGGGTGTGAAACTGTGAACTTCTGAAATGAGCTAAAAACATGAAACGGACCTAAAAAGAAATTCACAGGTTTAGTTTTATTCTAAACTGGTTTGGGTTGGTTTTGGGTCGAACCCGCAAAAACGTTTAGTTAAGGGGTCATGTTTGGGTTGGCCTAACCTAACAGGTTCGAGGATTGACGCATTTTCCTGTTTAATTTTACGCTTATTTTTTAAAAATATTTTAACTTAATTTAATCCAGTATTGTATGCTGAAAGTAAGTCGATAAAAGAGAATTTAGCATTAAGTTTATAATTAATTTGCAAAATAAATAAATAATTAAAGTTTTGGGTTAAACGGGTTGTGTTTGTGTCAACCCGCGAAAACACGTCCCTTGTTCTGGTTATGTGTTTGACACAATTTTGCAGGTTACCTTAAGTAATCCAACCTGTTTAAATGTTTCTAATATATTGTTTTAATTTATTTGGAACCTTTTCTTGCCCATTATTAATCATAGTTAACATTTTTTAGGTTGAGGAAGAAATGTTAATGCGCACATTTTATGATCTCATGGAGGCTAAGGGTCTAACTAAAAAGGTAACGTTCACCACTAATCGCTGCACACCATGTTTTGTTTCATGAAGTTTGAGTATATTCTTCATTTTATTGCAGAAACAAGATGGCAAGCATGTTTCAAAAGGAGGTGAGCCGCCCCGATCAAAAGCGTTGGTCACTGTGGATAGTGTTCAAAAATAGTAACGATGTCAAATACGGTTATGGCTTTGCACTTCTTCTGAGTTCTGAGGTCAAATGTGGCCCGAGGTTTGGTTTTGCGTAACTGCGTGCTTTTATTAACATGTGTAGAAAAATCGTTTTAAATGAGTTCCCAACCGTGATATTATGATTAGATGATTCACAATAGATATACAGTTGGGAAAGAGTTGAACATTCTAAAGATGAAGTTTTAACTATAGATTTTGAGCTCAAAATTTTAAAATTTTAGGACTTGAGTTGTAACATGAGGTGGTAAGATGAGTGGGACGGGTGGGTCGGGTAGTGGGCCTAAATGAGGTTATGTTGATACAAGTCATTTCAATGGGTTGGGTCTAAACGAGGTTGCATATCATTCATATTGGACCCAAGAGTATAAATGTCTTAAATAACATTATACTTCTCTGGGATATTGGTTTTTGTAAATGTAACCTTAAAACATCTTTTAGAATCAAGTATAAATACATTAAAAATTTCATACAAAACTCGCTGTGGGCATAGCATTGGCACAACAGGGTTCTCGCTTAGCTGCTTTGTCTGTTGGTGTCCGTGAGTTCTGCAACTAGGGATGCTCTTAAAAGTTTCAAAAGCTAATATAGTTTTGTTAGTTTTTCATACTTCTCATATTAGACTACAATGTACGGTGATGGTCCTCCACATCACCATGCATTCACAGTAAATCCTCTATCTTCATCTCTATAATTACACTAAAAATCACTACATTTCTCTCTTATTTTCTATTTAATAATATTTATTCTATACTTTTATCATTACTTTTTCTCTCTCCTCTACTCACAACAACTTTTAAAAATATTAAAAAATTATGGAGGGTGAACAGTATCTTCTCTAAATTTACTGATGAACAGTGTTTCATCTATATATTTTCTCTCTCCTCTACTCACAACCACTTATACCCACTCTATATAATATAGAGGCCTCCCTCACACTATTATGGAGCATCTATTGTGAATGCTCTTACATCATCAAACTATGGGGTGTGGTAACCATACTCCATCGCTCCCCTTAATAAAATAAAACAAAAAATCTAGGTCCGTTTTCACAATCTACAGGTCCATGGGGGCGGTGTCCATAGACCTCAACAACCTTCGTTGCCGTCCCACGCGTCCACACCTTAGGAATGCTCTTAAAAGGGTGAAAAGCTACTATACTTACTTTTTATGAAAAAGTTTTCAACTCAATTTTGACATATATGGTCATAACTTGATGAAGTGGATTTCAACATGCATAACTCATGCCAACGAAAAATTGACTGCATAGCCTCCACATGCATAACTCACATTTATCATCACAAATGCATGTATCTAAAGCAAGTTCGTAAATTTCAGTATATTAAAATTGGTTTAATGAACAATTAAATAACAGAGAAAAAATATTTATATATTTTAAGGCATAAACCGTACTTGAAAAATATTATTAGATTTAATTAGTCAATGTTTAATATTATTAGATTTAATTAGTCAGTGAGAATGCTAAGGTGGATATGGAGGCACACTAGGGTAGACCGAATAAGAAATGAGGTTATTAGGGAAAGGTTAGGGGTAGCTAGTATATCATACAAGATAAAGGAGGGAAGATTAAGATGATATGGGCATGTGAAGAGGAGGCAAATGACGGCCCCAGTTAGAGTAGTGGAAACCCTCACTGTAGAGGGAAAGAGGTGTAGAGGAAGACCCAAATTGACTTAGGATGAGCGGATTAGGCATGATTTAGTAGAGATGCACATCTCTGAGGACATGGTCGAGGATAGGAGTTCGTGCAGGCACAAGATTAAGGTTAAGGATTTTTAGGGAGGATTAGGTTGTATCTTAGCGTGGTTGTAGGAGCTTAGACTTTTTCTTTCACTTGTAGGAGGTCGGTAGGGGTGACTTGTTTTTTTGGGTGTTTATGGTTTATGTTGTTTTTTTATGGCATATATACATTTGTTTTAATACGTGACGCTTTTATTGTCTCTATAAATTCGGTAGCTCTTTATTAGTTTTTTTAGTGTTGTTTGCTTGTCGTTTGTGCGTTGTCAAGCCTGTTGTCTCTCTGGAAGCAGCCTTTCTATCCGCAAGGATAAGAGTAAGGTCTGCCTACATCCCACCCTCCCTAGACCATACTCTTAGCTTTTCTAATTGTGGGATTTACTGGGTAAGGTTGTTCTTGTAGTCAATGTTTAATAAAGATGCATTGTTTTTAGTAATATGTAAAAAGGAACAATAGATTTCATTTTTATCATTAATTTATAGATTTAGGTTATTAGTAACTAAATTAGGCTAAATTGTCAAATTTTATATATTAAATTTAATTTAGTGTAATTTTTTTAAGTTAAATAAAGAAAAAGGGATGTGATCGAGATGGGTACATTTACGACTTCGGCCCAAAAGCGCAATGATTAGCCCAAAATATTCGTCCCTCATTTACGTTTTACAAAGACGAGTAAACTTGTTATTTCCCTTTAATCGTATAATTCCAAATGCAAACAAATGATGTGAGATTTGTTAAACATTGATATGAAATATTATATTATATGGTTAAGTTAAGGGTAAAAAAAATGATAAAGATTAGAATGATAGAAAAGACGCAATGAATCACAAAATATAACACAATGCTAAGAAATATAACAAAATTCGGAGGTAAAGGACACAATGAAGAAAATAAAAAAAAGACAAAACGCCTCATAAAAAGACACAATTATCTAATAAAAATTCTAAAATCTGCAAATTAGAAATCCAAAAGAGAAAACCTAAAATCTAAGATGGTAGAATTTGATGAGGCGATTCTAATGCTACAAGAATGGTTTTGAGCGGAGTCCGTTTGATATCTTTCCTACGACTTTTTATTTTTAGGAGACCATGTATTTGAACCTTCCCTTAAATTACATAGCATAAAACTAAGGTTGTCGTTATTGTTGTTGAATGTTGATGATTGATTTTTTCTTTCAAATAAAGTTGATAAAAGTTTGTTTAGTATTAGAAATGTCACTAAATGTTATACGATCAACATATAATTTTGATTATAATTTAAGTGATGTTTTAAGGTTGCTTTAGACCTCCAAATCATTTAAGACGGGGCATATTTCCAATGAGGGAGGTATATGTATTTGTTATCTATATATATATATAAAAGAAAAGGTATATGCTGACGTGGCGTGCAATGGAGGCCTCAACCTCTCCTTGAAAGTGCCACGTGGCATGATAATTGAAAGATTTTAGTGTTTTTGAACTATTTCCTTTTTTAATTAAAAAAAAAGATAAACATAAAACCCTAAATTAAATTGAGTTATTTTAGGAAAAAAAGAATTTAAAAATAAATTTAAAATTTTCTCTCTCATGTTTCCTCCCATAATTTTTAAACGTTTATATCTTTTATATACGGGATTTTTTTAAAGAAAAAATTACACCAAATTAACGAGCGTTTTATTATCTTTCCAACGAGTACCATAGTCCTATATAAAAAACGGAGAAAAATCGACTATTTTTTTGTGGGGTTTCGTTCATACAGTAAAAAAACACACAAAGTGTTCATGTTATTCATTAATTATTTTTTTTCTTTTAAACCAGGTTCTTATCTACGATGTTGAAAATCAGCCCAATCGCCATGTTATCATTGGAATTTTACTAGGTATACTTCATCAAGAGAAGTTAGGAGAAAGACTCGCGTAACACTGCAACACATAGTGTCACCTTATAGCAAGGTTATTTTTTTATTTATTTAATTACAATAGTAATAATTATTACTATTAGTATTAGTATTATTAGAATGGTTATATTTTTCAACCCCGGGACGCTCTCGGAAAGAATTGATAGTTGCTGACGTGGCGTTCAATGGTGGCCTCAACCATCTCTTGATTATGCCATGTGGCATAATGAGATGCAATGATTACAACTTTTTACTTAAGTGTTTGTTTAGTTGATTAGGTTAGGAATTATAAGAGCCATTAAAATGTGAGAAATTAGAGAGATGTGATGAGTTTTTTAATAGTTGCAGCTTACATAAGTGATTCTTTAGATGATTATTGATTATGTTTTAGATTAGGGAATATGAGTTATTACTGATTAGAATACTATGAACATGCAATGATTGGGAGATTTTGTGGTTAGTTAACTTGAGCCATTTGCAATAGGTTATCACGTAAAGTTAGTTTTTTCAACCCCGGGACCCTCCCGGGGTAATTAGCTAGTTAGGTTATATGATAATCCATATCAAAGAGTAAATAGTAACTACATAGCTTGTCAATAGCAATGGCAGCTTAACTATTTTGTTGTTGCCAAAAAATTGATTAAAATGAACCTGGGTCCAAATACCATAGAAAGTAAATTGGAGTACATTTTTTTTTCTCTTAACGAGCATCCAATATTGTAATAGTGGCACAATCAATTGAAGGTGGTGATACCAATGATGGAATGGGGTTGAGTTCAACCGTGGTTTTCTCAGTAAAGAATGCAGGTTGTTTAGGAGGTGGCAATGGACCCTCACTGCCCAACATTGAAACCACTGACAACATAGTTGGTCTATCTTCAGCATGATCTTGCACACATAACAAACCAATATGTATAGTACGAAGTACTTCAAAGTCGACACATGAGTTGCATAAAGTTGCACTAAGTAGCTCAAGAGACTTGCCGGATTTATATAGTCTCCATGCCTGAATCATAAGTTCAATCACGAAAAACATAAATATGGCCCCATACATAACACATCCTCGTATTATGGGAACAGGAAAATTAGATTCGCTAAACTTACATGTCCAAGAAGATTATCACTATGATCTTGATGAGTGAATCCTCTGTTTTTCTTTCCACTCACTATCTCCAACAACAAAACTCCAAAGCTGAAAACATCAGATTTTATGGAGAATTGCCCATTTGCTGCATACTCGGGAGATATGTAGCCCCTGAGTTGATGTAAGGGCTCGATAAGCCAATGTAATATTAAGAGATACGAAATGAATTCAAGTGTCTAAATAGTTTATAAATTCTTACAGAGTCCCAACTACTTTGTTAGTATTTGCTTCATTTTCTTGTCCGCGAAACCTTCTAGCCAGACCAAAGTCAGATATCTTGGGATTCATGTCCTGATCAAGCAAAATGTTGCCAGCTTTGAGATCTCTATGAATAATTCGGAGGCGAGAGTCTTGATGCAGATAAAGAAGCCCTCGAGCAATTCCATGGATAATGCGGAAGCGAGAAGGCCAACCAAGCATCAAACTTTTCACTTCATCTGCACATAGATAATATACAACGTGAAGTGTGCACATGGTAGTTGCATTTCGAATCAAGAAATTATGATAAAGATCACATTAAGGGATGAAGAGAGTCAGACCAAATATGAATGAATCAAGGCTTTTGTTGGGCATGTACTCATAAATTAACAAGAACTCATCTCTCTGAATACAATAGCCTAGAAGCTTTACAAGATTTCGATGCTGAAGTTTAGCGATACATCTTACTTCATTTTTGAACTCGTTAAACCCTTGGCTAGAAGTTTTTGACATTCTCTTTACAGCAATTTCTTGCCCCTCCAACACACCCTGAAGATTATTTATAGTTGGTAAAACCAACATCACAAAATTTCATATAAACATATAAAGTAACCCTTGATGACCGTATAGAAGACAGAAGAGTGTGTAGACTAGAATAAATGGTCCTAATAACTTTTGGTGATAAAATTAAAGGAAAGGAAGTTATTTTAGATTTATACTTTGCTTGAACGGCCAACGGTAAACACATATAACGAAGCTCCACACCCTTTAGGTTTGGTTACTGGGCCCCCCTAAGGTCCAGCCTCTCATTTCAGAACAACCCTACTCTGAGTGGGATTCGAACCTGTGACCTCCCAGGGCAGGAACCCCACAAAATGGGTAAACCTTCCCACCTCCATTGCAACCACTAGGCTACAACATCATTGGTGGACAGAAAGATAACTGCTTAGTTCTTATTTACAGTTGGTTTGACCTTAAAGTACACAAGATGCGCATGTAACACAACTTGATTACCTTGTAAACAGGACCAAAACCACCTTGTCCGAGCTTATTGTAGATTGAGAAATTATTAGTAGCATTTGTAATTTTAGACAGGCTGAAAGATGGCAACGCCGCAGGTTCCCGCTGGCTTTCATTGGTATAATCTTCCTCGAGGGTTTGGGCCGGTCTACCTACAATATCATATATCAGTGTGCTTCCAGCTTGATTAACGATTAGTGTATATTTAGCTTTTTAGAGTTTGTCCTAGTGACTGGATGGGATGCAATAATTATTTAATTTTAATTTTCTACGTTCTTGAAACTAAAACATAATCTTGAATTTCATACTTCGTGAGTACTTCATTTATGCTGTTGCCAAACATAAAATTTTGCTTGATTTTGACCCTTTTTTACTGTCTGTTACTTTCTACATATATAGACTTTGCTGTTTATCCTGTTATTGTCTCTTCATTGACACTATTGAGTTTTTACTGTTTGGATAAGTGGATTTTGCTTTGTTTATATGTCAAGTTATTAGTTTCATACAAGTTGCAACTGAAACATTATCTGAGATTAATCTGAAATTACCTATTTGCTTGTTTTTTAATATAATTAAGTAATTAACCATCCTTCAAGTAAGCCTCTTGACGGGCTGGCATATTGTATCAGACACGACCTGTTAAGACACGAACACGATAAGACACGAACATGAAATTGTTTATAACATGTTAACACGATAAGACAAGAACTTGTTTATAAACATTAACCCTAAAAACATATCCACAAACCAATGAATGAAAGACTGAGCAGCATCTAAGTTGAAAAGGAGGACGAATGATGACGAACGGGTGATGGGTGATAGCAGACGAGAATGGTGGACGGGTAACAAGGACGGTGGGGTTGAGAAGGAAGAGGAAGGATGATTGAGCGGTGTATATGTCCATACTCTATGATTTGAAAATTGAAAATTATGGTTCTTTGATCTTTAATCCGCATATGTATAAAGCATACCCACACTCCTTATACAACTTCTTTTTAAATAAAATTATTAACGTGTCTTAACGGGTGCTTAACATGTTAACAGGTCTTTAATCTGTTTAGACACGAAACCTGTTAAGGTCGTGTAGGTTTGTGTCGTGTTATCGTGTTCGTGTTTAAATTGTGAGCCATACTCTTAGCTCGTTATAGTTATAAAAGTACAAAAATGAGTCATATTACTAACCTTTTGTCGCGGTATGCTGGGTCGGTTCTTCTTTCTCCATATATATAAGAATCAGCAATACCACAAAGAAAGTAAATGAAGCTGGCAATACCACTTTGATTACTTTCTTGGTCTCGGTATCGGTCTCATAGGTTGGGGGAACTACATAAAATTTGTTAGAATGTTCAAGTAATTATCGTATTTTATATGAAACAATAACCAATCATTTATCCCTATCATCTAGAAATTGCAAGGATAAGATAAGGGAAAAATTGGGTCATCATAGAAATAAACATTAAAAAGTTCAAATATTTAACGACAATTTACAGGCTAAGCTTTTAACAATAACTGTGTCAATCCATACCTTCTATCATCATCCTCGTAGGAGACCTGTTACAGGTTCCATAGGGGCCACAAGTTCCAGAACGGACACAATCATATGGTGGATTACTTTGCCAAATGATGTTTTCCTGGTCAACTGCATCCCTCACAACAAGATTCTCAGTATCCAAAAGCTGTGCCACCGGATTAATGGTATTCGAATTTGCAAACCAAGATGCCCATATAGTATCATTACCACTGAGAAGCAGTAACCTCCCATCACTACTAAGTTTCAGCACACCAGAAGTATCATTAATTGGTTTCCCCGCGTTGGGAACCCACACATATGAACCAGGTGGTTCCTTGTACCATATACCCAAATACCGATTCGTTGATCCATTTCTGCTGAAAAAGCCGAGTTCAAAAACATCACCAGCTGATACTATGGTCTCCCCATCTCTGATGGTCTGGTTTACTGTTATAGTGTCTAATGCAGCACAAATTGTGAGGAGGTTAACTAATACATCTGCACAAAACAAAAGTTTCTTAAGCTTTAGCTTCTCCATAATTCTGTCCTTTGACTCTGATCAATGAGTTAGTTAACTAATACATCTGCACAAAACAAAAGTTTGTTAAGCTTTAGCTTCTCCATAATTGTGTCCATTGATTTATTTCCCCAGTAGACTTTATAATTAAGTTGACTCGGTCAATATATGATTATTGACTTATTGTAGGACCAGTGTTTGTGAAAATAAAAACGCACATCTCCAAATGACACGCACCCATTGGCTCCAGAAAAAGCAAGCATCTTTGCGTACGAAAATGGTGTTGAAAATTACATGCCAAAGCCAAAAAAAGAAGAAAAACGCCCCTAGGGCGGTGTTGGGGCGTTTCGGGGCATTTTCACGCCAAATCCACGGACCACTACAGGTGGTCTAACAGAGAGATCAACCTCTCTTTTCGGCCTTCTTCACAATTTTCACCCTCCCTCTCTCCTAGACATGTGTCCTCCCCACCGTCTCTCTTTTCCAATCGATATATCCAAGGGCGGTGTTTAGAGCTGTAAACGAGACGAGTCAAGATGGGTTCGGCTCGATTCGTTTAAATTGAGTCAAGTTGAGCCGACTCGTGTTTATTATCGAGCTAAAACGTAATTAATTTTTTTTTAACACAAATAGGAATTTTTTTTTAATTTTTACAAATGTTGAAAAAACAAACATGCACATAACCTTGCATATTTTAATTTATACATTATGTGTATTATTTTTTGTTTTCAATATTTTTATAGGTTATTAATTTATTAAACTTCGTTAACATTACAACCTTACATATTTTTAATTTAATAAATTAAAATTAAAATTAATATTAACAGTTGTAAAATAAAATAATTCGAGCTAGCTCACAAGCCGAGCCAGGCTTAGGTTGAGCAAGACTCTTTACAACTCGATCCGAGCTGGCTCGTCACCTTTACAACTGAGGGGATTTCGAACTGAACTTTTTGCAAGCGAGCTTTTTGAGTAGCACTACATGGTTGCTCACTTTTATTTTATGACCGGGGAACACACTCTCTACTATACAACTACTCTGAGTATCTGGCCCTAAACTCTACTCTACCATTTAGTTGAAAAGCTTTTAAAAAACTACTCTACTCCTAACATCACCACACCTAAACTCTATAGGACTTGAACACACAACAATTTAGTTGAAGAGCGCACCACTTTACCACAAGGATGTACCTTTGATGTTGTCGTATAAAAAAATCGAAGTTTATTTACGCAACAACTACAAGCAATTTCTTGATCTCTTCAATAAAATCATTCTAAGGAAATATTAAACATTTGCAACCAGTAAACATCGATGGACTCTTTTTTGAACGGCTAATTTCTTACACCCCTTTCTTTACACTTTTTTTTGTACACCCTTGGAGTTGAACTTGTTAGGACCGACAAACGCGTCACCCGACAATCACGAGGTTTATACTCAAGGTGCGGAATCCCTTGAATATGCTTTAATAACAGAAACAAACAAGAAACTAAGATAAACGAGTAATTACTACACACAAACGGGTCAAAAGATTAACTTTTATATCATTAAAACAGAGCGCGGGTGTTACAATGATCAAACCAAGCAATCTCATACCAGGGGAGGGTGTTTGGAGAGTGTGTGTGGCAAAAAACTGAGCTCTAGGGTAGAGAATAGGTCTATTTATACCTCCCGGGTACGTACAGCATGCTGAAGGCGATTAGGCATCCTATAAGACATGCTGACATAGGCGATTGGGCCTAATCGCCTATGTGATGCCCCTAATCGCATGCTACAGTTGTGCTAGATAGGTGCTAATCGCATGAACAGTACCTGTAATCGCCTATAGCCTTTCTCACACCCCAAAACGCGTATAAACGTCTCCAAACACCCCGAAATACGTCCAAACATCCTATATACTAGCCTAGGGACATCATGTAGTAACAGACCCCCCCTTGGACCAGGCTAGTATACGATTACGAGCCATAAACTGCTCGATTAACCTAGCCAACGACCTATAGAGACCTATCACTAGCTAGGGACATACAGATTATGCACTTACAGAACTCCCAACCTCACCCAAGAGAGAATTTCCTCTCTACCACTAGGCCATAACCTAAGTGGCAAACATCGGACTAAAAGAGGGTGTTCCCTATCATTACAGTTTGTGAACTTGCATAGCAAATGAAAGGTCAACAATTTAGACATTTGACCATTTCTACCTGTTTGTGATGAAGCACAAAAAGTCATGTAAGACGGTAAGAGAGGATCAGCCGAGAGACTATTAAACATTTAAAAGTCCTTGGTTTGAACCTAATAGCAAAATGTGACACGGCACATTTGGATTTTTTCTATTTCCTGCGTTATGTCAATGGTTATTTTGTAACTAGTGGGTTACCGTCTGTGCTTCGTGACGGGTATGAAACGTAGGTAAAAATGGTCAAACGCGAACGTGATAATAAAATACCTACGTGCCTACGGTATATTAGAAAGTAATTCAAAAGTTACATCGTTGTATATGAAAGGTAAATTATTCAAATAAAATTTTCACTAAAACTTATATAAAATAAACACGACGGTCGCGCATTACAACGGGTTTGTAGCAAACCTAATAAATTTCAAATAACTAGTCGGTTTAAAAACAACTGATCCGTTTACAAACAACATTACGGAAATACAAGTCAAAGCGTAGATAAAAATAATTTATGTGGAGCGTTGTCATAAAAAACGAACCCATAAAAAATTATGTAACAGAAAATTCGTTAAAAATCTAAGATGATAAAGTTCAGGGGGTGTTCAAGATCGTATTATCTGATTTTCGGATACCCGAAAATTGGTGACCTGAAATTTTCAGATAGTGGATATTGAAATTCGTATCCGAATTCGAGATTTTGGATATCAGAATATTGGGTATCCACAATTTCAAATTCGGATTTCAATAATTAAACTGACATCCGAATCTTAAAAAAACAAAAATTCCATTTCCAGTTTAGATTAAAACCAAACCTTTAAATATATAGTTTCTAACATCCAAAATAGATACATTCTAACAGAAACAATTCGAAGTTTCGCACTACCACAAACATTTAAAACAATTCAAAGTTCCAACAACCACAAACATACAAAACAATTCAAAGGGTCATATAACCACAAACATTCAAAACAAATAGGGAGATAAATTCAAAAAGTAGTTAGTGAACACTTAAACATTTCAAACTACAAATCCAGCCATAAGCTCTTGTAAATAGCCATTATCCATCCCTTGTACACCTACAATTATCCAAATACGCATTAGTATTATATATAGGGGAATGTTTGATAGAAAACCTCAAAAATTTGAGAAATCCCAAGAAAACCCTATTTCCCAAGCTTTTTTTTTTAAAGTTTTAGGGCATGTAATACACATGTTTTTTAGAGTTTTGAGCCAAAAAAACAAAAAAGCGCCGAGCGTTTTTTTAATAAATAAATAAGTTTTGCAGTCTTACATAAGCTTGGGAAGTATATATATAGGATTAATTTTGTAATGAGAACTAGGTTGAGTTGTGAGAACCGTGAGAACTTCGACGCAAAATGCGAATTTTAAAAAAAATACACACTGATGTAAAAACGGCTGACTAAGAAATATAAAAAAATAAAAAAATATTTACGTCGTCTTTAGATCGGTTTAACAAAATGAGTACACCGGAGTAACAAAATTAATATTATATTTAATATTTTATTATTGTTTAATTACAACCACATATCCATTATCCAATTAATTAAATGTGCGGCTATAAAGTGAGTTTCTATAGTTCTCACAATTCAACATAGTTCTTATTTTATCCTAACTCTATATATATAAGATTTTGTTCATTTGAAAACCTTTGGCCAAATTGAGAACTGACAGAACCATCGTGGACCACACATTTCTCATTTTTTTTGCTAAAGTACCATTTTTCTTGCAAGTTTTTTTTTTCTTTTTTTGCATTTATACATATATAAAAACTATAAAAACTAGTGTTGTAAATATATGTACATACATTTGCAAATGTGTAGAAATGATTTCACATACATCAATTAGTCATACCTAGTAAATCTCGCCCGTAGCCCAACTACTGGTAGGGTCTGGGGAGGGTGGGATGTTCAAAGGCCATACCTCTATCCATAGGATAAAGAGGATGTTTCTAGTAAGACCCACGACTCCACAACCATATCAATGTCTAGAAGTGAAATTAAAACGAATAGAATAAAAATAAAAATAAATAAGTAAACAAATGCAGCTCCTAGGGAAAAGCTGAGGCAAATCTATACTCTCTAAAAGTCCTTAGCCTTAATTCTACGTCTCCATGAGGTCCTATCATGTACCATGTCCTTAGATAGATGCAAGTCTATCAAGTCCTTCATAATCTGCTCATCCCAAACCAGCTTTGGTCTGCCTCTACTCCTCTTCCCTCCACCGTAATGGTTTAGCTACTGTAACCGGTTTCAGAGTATGTCTTCTTTTCACATGCCCGAACCACCTCAGTCTCCCTTCCCTTATCTAATCAGATATGCTAGCCACTCCTAATTTATCTCTAAAAATCTTATTTCTAATCCTATCCAACTTAGTCTTCCCACACATCCCCACTTTCGTATTCTCATCTCCGCAACCTCTAGCTTTCGGGTTTGTGTCTTTTTGATAGCCCAACCCTCTGTACCATATAACATAGCCAGTCGAACTACAACCATGTAGAATTTCCCTTTTAGTTTATTAGGGAACTTCCTGTCACACAATACCCTTGTGGCTGTTGATCTCCACCTACACCAACCTACCTACATGTGGTGGGCTACATTACTATCTATGTCCTCGTCGCTTTGTACAAACTAGGGATGAGCACATAGAACCAAATACTGATCCCGTCCCGATCCCGTACCGAACCGAGGGTGCTCGGTATCGGTACTCACATTTAGAGGTTTTCGGTTTCGGTATTATCGGTATCGGTACGGGATCGGTATGGTATCGATATTTTAAGGTAAAACACCGATACCATACCGGTACCGTACCGATACCAAACCGTACCGTATGTTTTTGGTATCGGTATTGGGTTTTGGGAGATTTGGGTATCGGTATTTTCGAGATCGGTATCGGTTGGTACCGATACTGTCCCGAGCTCATCCTAGTACAAACGATCCCTCTTACTTGAACTTAGTTGATTGTGGGTAAGAGCATGTTATTTTAATGGACGTGTACGTGTCTATACGTGTTTGAATTTTAAAAATAAGTATCATACATATATGTTTGACAATATACACATATGCATAAATGAAAATAAAAATAAAAATTTATTCTTGCAAGAAAAGCTACGATTTAGCAAAAAAATAAAAAAGAATGAATCTTTTATTTTTGTCTTAGAGAAATGTGTGGATAGAATGGTTTTCTCAGTTCTCAGTTATCCAAGTGTTCTCTCAGGATCCTTACCACATATATATAGAGTTAAGTTCATGTACAAATAGATTTACTATATGATCTGTACAAATCAAACAAAAAAGGGCGTTGGCATTTTTGTAATTATAGACAAACCTCTTTTTTTTTTTTTTACAAAAACCCATGGTACCAACCAGAATTCCCAAATTCATTCTAAAATCCATAACAAAAACCCCAAATTAACAACACAATTGAAGACGATCAAGGAAGATGAAGCTCAATATCATCGAAAAACTGGAAACCGGAGGTAATACATGATTTTTATATGATGTTTTTATGATTTTTTTTAGTTTTCATGCTATGAAAAGGTGTTCGATAAATGTCTAATACAGAGGATATGATGTTTATTTTATTTTTTTTATGAACAAGGTTTCAAGTCTGTAAAGGCTTGGTAGCTTGACATGTGGCACTATTATATTTTAATCCTAAGGACAAGAAAGTAATTGTATACTTAATCAAGATAACGAAAAATTAAATCAATATTAAATACTTGAAATATTTTCGGGATTTTATCCGAATCCATAAACGATCAAAGCATTGTGTTTTACAATTTTTTCTGAAAAATAAGTCGTTTTGCGTTTTAGATGTGGTGAACATAAAACCCATCCGTACATAAAACCCACTATTTTTTAACACTGCTGGTTAAACATAAAACCCATGTGTTATAAGATTCCATCTGAACCCATTGTGCTTTAAGCTCATGTAAACTACCCATCTAAGCCATTGTGTTTTAAACTCATGTTAATTAGTCATCTGAATTTACTCTGTTTTTATCAAACCATTGCCATTGTGTTATAACATTCCATTTGAACCCATTGTGTTTTAAGCTCATGTAAACTACCCATCTAAACCCATTGTGTTTTAAACTCATGTAGAACACATTATCACAAACCTCTGATTTCTGGGCTGGTGATTTTGGTCGTGATTATTGCGTATAGAAATCTTTCTAAAAATAAAGGGATCAAGGCCATTTTTCCACTAACTATTCAAATCAATTTTGAAAAATGGCATTATCCCTACTCCACCTTCATCATATTCAAACTACTGCACGACTCCCGATGTAGCTGTAATAGAAGCCACCACCTTAGAATATATATATATATATAGGAATGGGTTCATATGAGAACCCCCTTGAGTTGAGAGAACCATGAGAACCCCTCTAACCCAATAACATAGTGACACATATACCACTTACCATTATAATATAAAAGGGTATGGTAGTAATTTAACCCCACCCTACCCCTTTGTAATCAGATTTATAATCTGTTTTTTTTTTGTTTTTTTTTTCAAATTAAACACACACACTCATCTCACACACACTCCTCTCTCTCTCTTCTCTCACACGTTTCTCTCTCTCTCTCCTCTTTCTCTCATCTGAGATGACGAAGGGTCGACGATGATGAAGTTTCGTAGGGTTTTTAGGCGGTGGGGCGGTGGGTTTGATTTTGGCGGTGGGTTTTTGTTGATCTGAAAACAGATCTGGAGGGGAGGGGGGTGGTTCGTGGTGGGATGATGATGGCGATGGGAAGACGGTGATGGTGATGATGGGATCTGAACAGATCTGGGGGAGGCGAAAGGGTGGTTGTTGGTGGGGGTAGGGGTGGTGAATGGTGACGGAGACGGCGGAGGACGGCGGTGGTGGTGGATCTGCGATGGACGGCGATGACGAAGGTAATTTTTTTTAATTATTATTATTATTATTTATTTCTGTTATTATTATTATTATTATTATTATTATTATTATTATTATTATTATTATTATTTTTTTTTTTTATGCAGATGATGCAGATGGTGGTGGGATGGTGATGCTTCGAAGATGGTGATGGTGGTGGTGGAGGAGATGGTTCTTGGTGGTGGTGTTTTTGGGGGGCGGTGGTCATGGTGGGTTAGTGGGCGGCGGATGGTGGTGGGACGGGTCGGAGGACGGTGTGGACGATGGTGAAACAGATCTGGGTTTTGGTGGGACGATGGTGGGACGAGGATGGTGACGGAGACGACAGAGAAATGATGGTGATGAACGATGATATTGCTTCTCAAACCCAGGTTGTTGTTATTATTATTATTATTATTATTTAACCTTAACTTTACAAAATGCAGATGATGTTTGATGATCTTAACCCTCTTAGTTATTATTATTATTTATTATGATTATTATTATTATTATTTGTTGTTTTTGTTTTTGAAGAAGATAGATGTTTGATGGATGATGATGATGTGTTTTACAGTGCAGCAGGGTTGTTTTTTTTTTTTTGTAATGTAACAATAATGTGTGGTATTTTTTTATAAATGTTTTGTTTTGTTTTGTTTTTAGGGCATTTTTACAGTGGTGTAATACTAGTGTATAGATGTTTTAGGGCATTTTACATTGGTGTAATACAAATGTATACATGCTTGTTTTCGTTCTTACACTAGTGTATTTTGTGTAGTAGCTTTGTGTCTGGTAGATTACACTGGTGTAAATAATTACACCAGTGTAAATCTGAATGTATAGATGCTTGGTAGTTATTTTACACCACCGTAATACGAGTTGTATAACAATTATTATAGCTGTTGGTTTATATAGATGTTAGTAAACACTGGTGTAAATACCAGTGTAAAGCATACAAAATAATAGATGTTTTGGTTGTATAGATGTGAGCAAAAACACTGGTGTAATTATTTACATCAGTGTAAATCATACAAAATGCATACGTCTGGTTATATGTGTGTGTGAAAAACACTGGTGTAATAATTATACCAGTGTAAAAATGAGAGAGAAGACAGAATGTTAAAGTTGATTTTTTGTTTTAAAAAACTAAGTTTGTTAAAAAAATAAATGAATTAAAAAATAAATTAAAGTTAAAAAAATTAAAGGATTTAAAAAATAAAATATAGTAAAAAAATATGATTAAAAATTAAAATATAGTTAAAAAAATCTGATTTTGTTAATTATTGAATAAATAATTCATTTAATATTATATTACTTATATTTCTCTCTCATGGTGGATTTACCCTAATACCCATAATTGTACTTTACTTAATTAAAAAAATACATTAACACCCAAGTGGGCTCATAAAAGACAAAAACAAGAAACTTTTGATCTCAACCATTCATTGCACAAGATCAATGGATGATAATGGTTCTCATGGTTCTCTCAACTCAACAAGGTTCTCAAAATAACCCAACCCTATATATATATATATATATATTTATATACACGCCACCACATCAGATTCAAAAGGTGGCTGTCTCAGATGCAACTTGCAAGCAGATCAATCGTAAAAGAGAGAAAGAAAGAAAGAAAGAAAGAAAGAAAGAAAGAGAAGAGAGATAGAGAGAAGGAGATAGGATCGTAAAAAGAAAAAAGAGGGAAATTTATGAAAGGCTCCTTAAATTAAGGAGATGGTTAATTGTTTTTTTTTTTGTGCCTTGACAATTATACCCTCACAATTTCCATTTTATTAATTAATTATAACACAATTTACAAAAATTCCAATCCTTTAATCTTGTCCATCCATCAAATTGATCCAATGGCTATTTTTATTTCTCACCCTTCTTACAAAACACATCTTTTGTATCATAACCCATCCTATATATATATATACACACACACACACACACACACACATATACACATACACGGTTGAGTTAAATGAGAACTAGATTGAGTTGAGAGAACTAAGGAACTCACTTTATAAGCACACAATTATTTTATTGTTTAATGAATTTGTGGTTATAATTAAACCATAATAAAATATTGAATAAAATATTAATTTAGTTACATAGGTGTAGTTATATTGTTACAGCTGTGTAAAACAGTCGTAAATAACTTATTTTTTTTTCAATTTTTTTATGGTGGGGATAGCCGTTTTCACATGAGTGTGTAAATAAAATTTTAAATTCACAATTTACGGGAGTTCTTACGGTTCTCACAACTCAACCTATTTCTCATTAGAATCGAACCCTCTCTCTCTCTCTCTCTATATATATATATATATATATATATATATATATATATATATGGTAAAGATCATGCACAAAGTGTTTTTTGTCAGAAGGTGTTTTGGCCATTGGATCATTTTAATCTATGGTGTAGATTAAGTAAGTGGTATTTTGGTAATTAATGTTATATTATTAATAATAAATTAGATGGTTGAGGGGTATTTAGGTAAAATCGTCACTCACATTTAATTCACATTTTAATTGAAATTTGTTAATTTTTGGAAACATTGAACCCTTAAACTCTCTATCTCCCTCCCCCTCTCTTTCTCTCTCCCTCCTTACCGCAAAAAAAAAAAACAAGAATCTTTCACAAAAAATGTGTATTGTTTGTTGCCAGAGAAGAACCTTTATGCGAAGGATCTAAAGAAGAATGAGGTTTTTTTATTGGGAAGACTTTGGCATCTCTTTCATACTTTTGTATTTTTTTTTTCTAATTTTTAATTTTCTTGTTTTTCACTACGTTGTTTACATATTTCTGGTTCCGAAAATTGAAGAGTGTTAGTGCAATTGTGCCTGAAGAAGAACGAGAAGCCGACAGTGTTTTATGTTCAAAGGAGAGCGGGACAAAATCTAGTGATGTTCAAAGGATTATTGTTGTGTTTTATCTTCAAAGGATTTTTTGTGGTTTAGTGTTTTTTGAATTTAAAACACGTTTTAAATGTATGTATAGTTGTGTTTTAAAATACATTCTAGTGTGTTTTTTGAATGTGTTACTGATTTGTGTACGATGAAGATAAAACACACTGGATTATGAAGAAGATGATGATAAAACACACAGGGCTGTTAAAACATAAAGTTCAGAATATGGTGATAAAACACACGGGTATGAACGTAAAACACCTTCTGGATGAAGCAACACATAAATATGACAAATGAATAAACATATTCATTTAAAACACCCTAGTATGAACGTATAACACCACAATATGATATTTGGATAATCGATGTAGTTGAATATGAATGATAATATGTGCAGAATGATTCTTTATAAAAGAATTCAGTAAAATTCGTTTTAATTCAAAACAAAAATCCCTAATAAAACTCATATTTAATAACAAAAATTAATTAGACAATTATTTCCTAAAATAAGGTTAACAACCCAAATTACAATGATGCCCTTCTAATTAAAAAATTGGCTGCCACGTGTCACTCTAAGATTGGTTCTCACACTTCTCACAAAAAAATGGTTTTGTACAAGAACCTAAACCTATATATATATAGTGAAAGGTTATATTGGAAACCCTTGTTATATGGTAAACTCTGGAAACTCTAATTTCCCGACTTTTTTTTTAATGAAAATTTTAGGATATGTAATATACATTTTTTTAAGCATTTTGAGTTAAAAAAATCGAAAAAGCGCCGAACGGTTTTTTTAAAAAAAATAAAAAACGTCTTCTGTTAACATATAGTTAACACATGGTTAACACGTGTTATTTTCGCTTAACATGTGTTAGTCAAAATTTTATTTTATTAAAAAAAAAAAACTACTCGGCGCTTTTTTAATTTTTTTGGCCCAAAATGCTTAAAATCATGTATATTACTTGCCCTATTTTTTTTTTCAAAAAAAATAAAATTGGGAAGTCAGAGTTTCCAGAGTTTACCGTCTAAGGATGGGTTTCCACATTATCCTAACCCTTATATATATATATATATATATATATATATATATATATATATATATATATATATATATATATATATATATATATATATTAAGGGGCATTATACTTGCCAACCCTAACACCCACAAATCCTACACAGCCACCTTATTTCTACCCTCTCCTTAAATCACTAGGATCACTTACCCTCAAGTGCCCTCACACCACACCCACCAATCACATTCTTCGTTGGGTGAGAGAACCTGCAGAACATAACCCACCAGCCAACCCACAATAATGGAGGCGGTGTTCTTAAAAAGGTTCTAGGCCTCGACGTAGTACTCACTTGGTGCCCGTTTAAGGGTGAGCAAATGTACAGAATTGACCCGACCCGATACCCGATCTCAATCGAAATATAGTATCGAACTCAAGACCTACAGAAAGGTTCACTTATCGGTTGTTTACAAATCAGACCTCGTGTTCCCTAATCTCCTTCCCGAACTCGACACCCAACTTCAAATAAACTTTAGACTTAGTTCATGAGGGAGTTTGGTGGGGCTAAATGAGGGAGTATGGAGGGGGCTAGGTGAGGGTACGGTTAGGGTGTCAAAGGTGGTGGATGATGGATAATGTTGTGCATTTTAGGTTAGTTTTAATTGGTGACGATTTGCATTTTAGGAGGAAAGTGCTACATGTAATCATCCTTGTCACAAGTTAGATTGGGTGTAATTGTGGATTAATTGGGCGTGAGAGGGGGCATTGAAAGCCCCAAAACGTTGCTGACCACCGCCCCCATGGGCGTGAATTTCCAAAATCAATTTTTGGCATGAAAGATTTCACGCTGCACTTCACAAATCAACAACCAATCACAAATCAACAACAAATCTCCAACGGCTAGTAGTTCTTTTTCTTTTTTGTGCAACCATGGCCAAAGTTATGGTGGTCGTGGGTTGTTGCAATTGGAAGAAAAGAGGGAGAGTGGAACCTTAGTCATAATCTTTACACCATCAACAACACCTCCACCGTCGCTCGTGAATCTAAACCGTCACCGCCATTGAACTCTATCGTGGTTTCGCCGTACGCCGCCGCATCGGTTGGTGGTGGAAACCCACCGGTTTCCCTCGTCTCGCTCATCTTGGTTTTATTTTGGTTCGCTAGTTAATCATAAAACTTATTTGTTTTAATTTTAAAAAAAAATTGGGTAATTATTGCAAGAGGCATTGTGGGGCTTGAAACCACTACACCCTTTTTTAATTTCAAGCCCTACAATGCCCCACGTGTGACTAGGATGCCGCATGTCACACAATGGCCCATTGTGGGGCTTGAAATTTCACCTCCACTACACATGTTCTTAGACCATGTGTTGTCGAGCGTGGAATTGAGCGTTTTACCCCCCCCCCCCCCCCCAAAATGCCCCATAACGCTAGTACACCGCCCTCGGGGCTTTATGTGTAACACCCCAACCGATGGCGGAAACATCGGGATGTCACGTATTGATGATTGTTCAGTAGCTCATGGTAAATAATAAGTTTCAATAATTGATTAAATGAATTACATACAATTGTTCCAAAAAGAATTTGTACATCAAATGAAAAATACTAAACACAAATCTTCAAGCATTAACTCAAATCTTCAAGCAAAGCTATAACCTGAAACATGTTAAGTTTGAAAATATTTTGGGTCAACAAAAGTTGGTGAGAATTACATAGGTTCATATAATAATTTTTATGAAAGACAAATTTGAGTGGGAAATCACTTTTGATGTGTGGATAGGCAATTCGATGCTTGTCCTTTTCTGTCTTTTCTTATTACTTTCTAAACCGATCCGTCGGAATTAACTCACCCCAAAACTGATCATATAAACTTAACTAACCAAACTAATCGAGACAAGGAAACTCAAAAGGATTCGGTACCTCTCTGCGCAACGATGAAACAAACTGATGAGAGAATGAACCAAAACTGCGACCATTACCGGTCACCGAACCGGGACCGAACCAGATACTCCGGCCGGCAACAGCGACCACATCCCAACCGGTACCCATTAGTCGAAGCATCAGCAACAATAATCATCTCTGGCCTATCGTCGGTCATCTACAGGAAGCAAGAGGGAGTTGTAATTGATGGTGGGCGTTTATTAGTTGTTGTGGGTTATTGTTTGCGGCGCTGCCGCGTTAGGTGGTCGAGTGGGGGCTGACGGCGACATTTGAGGGAAAGAGGGGAGAGGAGCTTGAGTGGTGGGTTGTTCTTGGGCTGCTGCTTATCTAGAGTGAGAGGGTAATGGTTTTAAAGGTGGTGGTTAGTGGCGGATTAAGGTGGTTGTAGGCGGCTGCCGCCGCCGCTGCTGTAGAGTGAGGGAGTGCGCCGGAGAGACGAGAAAGGAAGAGGGTATGACATCTGGTCTTGTCTTGGCTGCTATCTATAGAGAAGGGAAGCATGAGAACAAAGTGGTGGTGGCTAGGGTTTAAGATGTGAGGAATGAAGAAGATGAGTGAGTTAAGGTGATTATATAGTTAGGGTTCTATGAGTAGGTTAAGTGGTTGGGTATCGCGTATACGAACTCGTTACCGTTTCGTGTCTCGTTAATTACATAGTCTTGTTTAACCACTACAATAATTATTTCCCATTATTTATTTATATAAACCGACTTCAAACGAGTAGTTGGACTATATATTTTTAGTCGCGTTTAGAAATTTACAAGAATAAGTATCGGTTACTAGCGTGTTATTACTTACAACCCGTTATTTGGCGAATTTAGATAATTAAATTTATAATTGAAATAAGAGTGTATTTCTTATTAATGAGATAATATTGTTAACGAATTGACGAATCGTTTTATGAATAAAATATTATTATTATATTATTCGAGAAACGCTGGGCGTTACATTATGGGTCACAAAATTACTTGGGCGTACTTTTTTCCACGGCAATTTTGGGAGTGTATTTGAGGAGCCCTCTTGCAGCGAATCAAATGTGGTCTTAGTGGAGAATGGGGCGTGGAATTACAGGAACACTATATGAGGTCTTAGGAGCATTTGTTCTATGTTTTTAGTTGGGCTTTGTAGTTGTTTGGTGATTATTATATTGCTTTGTACTGATGACTGACTGTATATGCAACAGCTTGCTGTGTTTGTGTAGAAATTTAGGGTTTCATACACAAAATACAATACACAAACTGAGCCAACATAAACTCAAAGAGATGAACAACATAAGTAGGCGACAAAACGGTGTCAAAATCTTATTCACCCAACCCAAATCAGTACCCACCAATACCCAAAGATCTTAGCAAAACACTACGATCAAACAATACAAAGTTTAGTCACAGATCGGATGATTGTTAAGATCAGCAGATCAAGACTATGATAACAATAAAGAAATAACAAATGAACGACTTACAATCTAAACAAAGATGAAACCCTAGACTGAGAACAAACGAGAGAGAATACAAAAATAACAAAAAAGACTGAATGAGAGAAAACCCTCATCACTATTCTTTATATAGCCTCTCTCGAACCTTCTCTCGAGATGCTGAATGAACGGCCCAGATTAAACACATTCAACGACTGAGATCAGCTCCTCACACACCTGCACAACAACTTTATAACAACTTTCATATGAACCGGTTCAACTACAATGAACCCTTTCCATACTCAGTTCAATACCATGGGTTAAACATAACTGGGCTTCTTTATCACAAGCCTAAACATCAAACCTGATTAACCCAATAACAATAACCCATCTCATAACATGTTTTAGTAGTTGAATTATACAATCATATGTTATTTTAACATCCCCCCTTAATTCAAACACTAAACATGTTACTCAAACCAAGTCTCCTACACAAATATTCATGTTGAGACCCATAAAGTCCCTTGGTGAATATATCAGCAACTTGCTGATCAGAGGGAACCTTTATAGGTTTAATAAACCCAACACTTATTTTTTCCCTTAAGAAATGCCAATCAAGATCAAAGTGCTTAGTCTTATCATGAAAGACTAGGTTTTCTGCTATAGAAATAGCAGATTTGCTATCACAGAATAAACTTAAAGGCAACTTACTTTGGATTCCCAATTCTTTTAACAAATTAGAAATCCAAATAAGTTCACAAGCTGTTGAGCACATTGCTCTATATTCAGCTTCAGCCGAAGAACGAGCAACTGTGCTCTGTTTCTTGCTTTTCCAAGAAACAAGACACTTTCCTATAAAAACACAGTAGCCAGTAACTGACTTTCGAGTGGCTAAACACTTTGCCCAGTCAGCATCTGAATATGCTGACAGAGTCAAATCTCCTTTTTCAAACATTATGCCTTTACCTGGTGACTGTTTAAGGTACCTTAATAACCTTAGTGCAATTTTTAATATATTTTGAGTTAGTTTATGCATAAACTGACTCAAAAACTGCACTGCATAACTTATATCAGGACGAGTTAATGACAAGTAAATTAACTTTCCTATAAGTTTTTGAAAACCAATTATATCATCAAGTAACTGGTTATTTTTATCATCTTGAACAGTCTAGTTTACAAATTCATTTAAGAGATCAAGACAATACTTTCTTTGATTTAGACATATACCCATATCTGAGTACAATACTTCTATGCCAAGAAAGTATTTGAGTTTTCCTAGATCTTTAATTTGAAAACTCTCTTTTAAAAGGTTCTTAACTTTATTGATTTTAGCCTCATTATTTCCAGTAAGAACTATATCATCAACATATACAAGTAACACAACAAAGACATTATCATGTGACTTAACAAACATAGAATAATCACATATACTTTGAACAAACCCTATTTCTTTTAAAACATTGACCAACTTTTCATTCCATTTCCTAGGTGCCTATTTTAACCCATACAAAGATTTTACTAGTTTACAAACTTTTGACTCATTTGAAGAAGAGTACCCTTCTGGTAAATGCATATACACATCTTCAGTAATAGCACCATACAGAAAAGAATTGTTTATGTCAAGTTGAAACATAGTCCAGTTATTATAAACAGCCAAACTAATGACACATCTCACAGTAACCATCTTAACAACTGGAGAAAAAGTTTCTCCAAAATCAAGTCCCTCTCTTTGATTATAGCCTTTGGCCACCAACCTAGCTTTGTATCTATCTATCTCACCATCTGATCTATACTTTATCTTATACACCCATTTACACTCTATAGCCTTTCTACCTAGAGGTAGTTGTTTCTGTATAAGGCTTCCATCTCATTGTTCATAGCCTCTAACCACTTGGGATCTTTTGAGGCTTGCAAATAAGATGTGGTATCTAATGACTTATTAATACTAGACACAAAGCACATATTCTCATAAGACAAATTAGAGTAATTAACAGTTTTTTCAACACCATATTTTACTCTACCTTCTAACACAAATTAGAGTAATTAATAGTTTTTTCAACACCAACCATTTTGACCCACAAGGATCTTTCCACCATTTTGACCCACAAGGTTACTTCTACAATTTTTTACCCATAAGGGTTTTCTATAATTTTGACCCATAAGTATTTTCTACAATTTTGACCCATAAGGGTTTTCTACAATTTTGACCCATAAGGGTTTTCTACAATTTGACCCATAAGGGTTTTCTACAATTTTGACCCATAAGGGTTTTCTACAATTTTGACCCATAAGGGCTTTCTACAATTTGACCCATAAGGGTTTTCTACAATTTTGATTTGATCCGTACTTGCTTACGGACTCAAACCTTTCATTTCAGTCTTTCATTCATATATGTTTGATTCGTACTTGCTTACGGACTCAAACCTTTCATTTCAGTCTTTCATTCATATAGGTTTGATCCGTACTTGTCTAGGGACTTAAACCTTTCATTCCAACCTTTTATTCATATTGGTTTGATCCGTACTTATCTACGGACTCAAACCTTTCATTCCACCCACTCACCCACACGACCACTTACTTTCCAAGTTTACCAGGCATACCTGTGATGATTCTCACGGTCTCACGTGCATCGCATGCTTCTTGTGCACTGGCCAGGCGCACAGTCCACATGCTATCCACGTGCCTTCGTGTAATCATTACCTTATGCCTAGGGACTGGTTTTCAGCTTCGTGCTACATTTCAATTTCGTTCCTAAACAAAATGGTTATTTTTCCCTTCTATGTTTTACCATCCCTGAGGACTTTCCTTCCACCGGTACCAATAGTTAATTATCGCGTACCTGTGATTATTCCATCTTATCTACAATTTCCGCGATCTATCTTGAATCGTGTCCTTGAGACTTCTTCATTATCCACAAAAGCTCACCTTAACATAAACACCACAATTAGCTTTTAACATGTCATGTGAGTTAATATTAAATTCTACCTTTGGGCCTTGATCGAGTCTTGGATTGTACGGGTCACTGCATTCAGGAGCACACAAGTTTGAGTTCAAGTACTTACTTCCTTGTACAAGATTTCACTCAAACCAGGGCTCTGATACCAACTTGTAACACCCTGAACCAAATTAACCGAAAGTACGCAGCGGAAAAGCCAACCGTAAAATTCATTTCCTTAAAAACAACCTGAAATGTTTAGAAACCGAATCTACTAAGTATTTTAGGTGTTACATCTCCAATTGTTTCTTATTGCATTCAACGAAACTCATCTTTATTAAGTTATGTGACCGTGACCGCGTACAATCCGCTCCCTTGCTCGATCACCATCCTTTCCTTACTTCATTAGGTAGACAAGAAAACCTGCATTCACCACATAACCATTTCGTTAGTTCAATAGGTGACCTCATGTAATCTACTCATGACGCGGAAGTAACATCCAACAATACTCCGTGATCCTGTCCAAAAGCCTTCTTTCAAGTTCGGGTGGGTTACCCCGATCCGAACCTCCATGTCTCCTGCAATCATACTTACATACCTGCATCTCCTATCATTCTCAAAATGAAAGGTTAATGACCTTACAGTACTTACAAGCTTACAATTCCCACTCACAATCTACCTTGACCCGTCGTGTTGCTTTTTCTTTCAAGAATCCTTTCGGACAATTATATCATCCTATACTCGTTCTACACGTAACAACCGACCTTTACATACATAATACTCCCACTCTTACCTAAGTACGAGTTCCTATACATACATCACAATCTAAATATACAAGAGCATAACAATCTACCTACCGCATTTGTCATCATTACACGAACGCATCAACTGAATTATATGCACGTGTATCATTCTGTACTAGATTCATAATCGAAATCCGACATTCCTACTACTTTCTATACCCTTACATAGCATTTCACAAGGTCCAACAATGTTATTTGATGCGTTAAACGCAAATACGGGTCACGCAGATAAGCGAAACATCAACATACGATAGAACGAACAAAGCAAAAATAAAAAGTTCCAGGTCCCACCGTAACTTACGGTGGCCACCGTAAGTTACGGTGGACCCCAAAAGTCCCATGGCAGTTCTCTACTGCCTTACGGTGGGAAAATGGGTGCAGAGGCCACCGTAAGTTACGGTGCCACCGTAGCTTACGGTGGACCCTGAGAATCCACCCTTTGAATCTCCTTTCCATCCTTTCTCAAACCATCCCACACCGGTCCATCCGAAGCCACGTTTTACTCATTATAAGCTCCAAAACATGCCTTAGCATCATTATTAATATTCCATCATTCCATGATTCTCATCCTACTTACACACACATGTACATAATAACATTCATTATCCTAAATGGAATAAGGATCACTTACCTCAAGTCCTCCTAGTTCATGCGTGTTTATTTGCTTCCTCTTGACCCATTAGCTTCCCATGGTTGAGTCCATCATTCCTATCCTTTCATATCATCATATTCACATCATTGTTAGCATACATGATCATACCACACTAACAACCATTCTCAACCAAATATCACATTGACTTTCATTAGTCAACTTCTATCATATCTAAAACATACATTCACAACCACATTTATTCTCACATCATGTAATACCACTTATTATCATATATGTCTCATAGTTTTAACATGTTATGCGTCACATAGTGTTTCTAATCACACAATCAAGTTTGGGAGCCTAACCATGTTATTCTACACTATTGACTTGGCGGAAAGTCAACTTTCAACCATTCAAACTTTCTAGTTAGAAACGTATATCCATATTAGTGTACTAGACCATATGAACTTCACCATAACAATATTCTCATATATTTCGGAACACATACAACCATATGATCACAACGGTTGTCATATACGTTCATACATTTCCTTACATACATACTAGGGCCTTCATAATCTCCAACTAGCAACATAGCCCAAGAATACCTCATAACACTAAATCCCTACATGAATGCTCCCTAGAACACAATTCTCATGCTAACCCACTTTCAATTATATTTATTATCATACTACTTTCATACTTGTCCAATTTTGCCTACAATTTCACAAGTTAGACTAATCTAGGCATTTAAAACACAATGTGCAAGTATTTCATGCCTACTTTCATAGCTCATAACATAAATCATCATACTTCTTCCCTACATTACATACCATTCATTCAATAGTTATCAATATAGCGAATCATCACTTCCTTTTTAATGCATTCAATAATTAACTAAGAATCGCCATGGATTACACCAAGATCAATACCCACTTAACACATTCTCAATTTAGCCCTAATACAAACAATTAACATACAATCTCTTCAATTTCACACTACTACACATAGCAAGCATGCTTTCCTAACCACAAGAAGTAATTATCACAACATAATCGTGAAATCCACCATACTACTTTCAAACCTTACTAAAACTAGTTCTACAACTTACCAATGAGATTAATACCACAAGAGGGTTACTAATTCAAGGACATGCAAGGGATTAGAGGTGATTCTTCCTTCCAATTTTCAACTATGGAGGGATGAGGTGAAGACCTCTTTGTGTCGCCACCCACCCTCCCTCTCTCTGCGTTTTTCTTTTCTTTGTAGAATGCCCCATTTTCCCTTTCTAGTCCCTTAATTAGTCACCACTATTATCCACTCCAAACCAACCCCTCAAGATAAGTGTTAGCTCATGTTTAATCCCTCCCTTCATCAAGTAACTTCCACTATTTTTACCCAAGTAATTAACTTGGTAAATTTTTATGTTTGTTAAATGTACAACTACCAATGCACTACTTACAACTAGGGGTACAAACATATACATACATATATATTCGCGCATACATACATACATACTCATACTAACGTATATATATATATATATATATATATATATATATATGGGAAGTATTGGGAGAAAACCCACCCAAATTGAGTAAACTCTAGTAAACTCATCTAGTGGCTAAGATTCATCCACATACCCTATTCACTAATATATTATTTTATATCATTAAGGTTAGTTTAGTCTTTTAAACATTCCCCCCTTTTTAATATTTGAATTTTCACCCTCTCGCCCTATATAAACAACCATTCTCTCTCTCCCTCCAACAACACACATCAGTTACCACCACCAACCACCACCACCGACCACCAGCCACCACCTCCGACCACCAGCCACCACCTCTACCACCATCATCAACATCACCCCTGCCATCATAAAAACCACACCCGACACCACCTCCTTCACCACGACTACCAACCACCTCCTATCTGCTACCGTACCCAAATCCACTCATCACCCATGTCATCCAGCAACAAAATCCCTAATTTCAGATGCAGACCATATAAAGAAGCTGACTGTTTTGAGGTATCGTGATCCGTCATCTCACTTTTTTTTATTATTATTAGAAGAGAACACAACAAGATGACAAACTTCTTCTCTCCAATGTTTTCTGGAATTTTGATGCTTTTTTATGCTGGAATTTTGATGCTTTTTTTCTAATGATTCTGGAATTTTGATGTTTTTGGATTTTTTGATGCTTCTCTTCTAATGTTTTCTGGAATTTTGATGCTTTTTCTAATGATTCTGGAATTTTGATGTTTTTGGATTTTTTTAGTTTCTAGGTTTAATTATGCATTGATTTGAACTAGAGCAAAAGACATAATTATAAACATTTGTTTTGAAGAATGTGTGTTGATGAAGATTATGTATATGTAAATGATATTTGTTTGAAGAATTAAACAGTGATTGAATCATAAAGTTGTTAATGGGGATAATGATTTTATAATATATGGACAATTTTGGGGATAGTTTGTTCGCACACCAAGTATTCGATCAAATGCTTGAATGAAAAAAAAAACTTATGTTAACCTTTTTGATTTTCTTCTTCTTATTATTTTTTTATGTTAGATTGGATGTTAAAAAGATCATATTTTTTTAATTGGGGTAATGTGTTTTTATTGTATATTTTTTGTTTTAAGGTCATTTAGTTCTGAATTAAGAGCTGAATCTATCCCAATAACATGTGTTAGGGTTTAATTAACATGTGTCAAATAGCAGATGTGTTTTTTATTTTATTGGTATATCTTTTGATTTTTCTCTAATAATTTTACTTTTTATTTCTTATATATATGTTTATTCTGTGTGAAGGATTTGATAATTTTTTGTATTGGTGCTTACTGATGAATCTATCCCAATTGACATGTGTTAGGGTTAAATTAACATGTGTTAGTGATGCTAACACATGTTTGTATATGGTGCCTACGGATGAATTTAATCCAATTGAATTTGCATGTAAATAGAAAAAAAAATGTTTTAATTAGAAAACTAATTTTTTTATCAAAATATAACTTGACTGTTTATATGTAAATATGTATATATTTAGAGTATTTAGAGTAGTTTCATAAAAATGTATGTATTTGTATATATTAAAGTAAAGGTTTGACTTTGGTGAAGGTTTTGAATATTTGTATTGGTGTTTACTGATGTGTCAGGGTTCAATTAACACATGTTAGTGATTCTAGCACATGTTTGTATTTTGGTGCCTACTGATGAATCTATCTCAATTGACATGTGTTAGGGTTCAATTAACATGTGTTAGTGATACTAACACAAGTTTGTATATGGTGCCTACTAATGAATCTATTCCAATTGACATGTGTTAGGGTTCAATTAACATGTGTTAGTGATGGTAACACATTTTAGTATATGCCAAACTAACACGTGCTATGGTTCCTTTTAACATGTGTTAGTGATGCTAACACATGTTAGTATATGTCCAACTAACACCCAAATTGACCCAGTTAACATTTGCTAGTTACAAATGTTTAATTATTAAAAATAATTAATGCAGGAGGTTCTATGAACAACCACTGGACTTCAAGCCGGCTACTCCGCATAAGTATCAACTAGAGATGGAGTGCTAAGGATTGAATCATGAAGCCGAAAATGCCTAATAAGGAATGAAGCATAACGCCGAAGACGACTATTAGAGAATGAAGCATAATATGTTTTTTATGTTAGTTTATGATAGTTTTGTATCATCTTTTTAATTGTTTAGATTTATATGAAATTAATTTGTTACACTCAATGTTGATTGCAATAAATTTTTATATACATGTTTTATTTTATGTTGATATACTAGTCCAAAATTATCGTGATAATTATCTAAACCAATAACACGTGTCAGTGATGTGTGTGATAGAAGTTTGTTTGAAAAGAACAACTAACATGTGTTAAAGGGCTCGTGTGGCATACGTTATTAATAAATCTGGATCTTTAAATTAATATATGAAATAAGTGGTAGAGAAGAAAGTAGGAGAGAGAAGGTGGAGAGAGAAAAGGTGGAGAGAGAAGATGAAAAGGTGGAGAGAGAATGTGACAAGATGGAGAGAGAAGGTGAATCCATTTTACCTTTATACCCTTTTTGTACTTTATTAGTAATATTTTAATGAGAATGTGGGTCAAAAGGTGGGACCATGGCTCACAACCATTGATCATGCTTGATCAATGGTTGTAATAGAGTTTATTGAGTTTACTCAAAAAGATAGGGTTTTCTATTAAACCTTGCCCTACATATATATATATATATATATATATATATATTTACCATACTACCATTACTTTACATTTTTGGGGCGTTACAGTTTTGTTTTGTCACTTAGAGAAATTTCATTTTCAAAAGAATCAAAAAAATTTTAATGATTTAAATTTTCAAAACCAAGTTCTTTATGTTCAGTTTTAAAAGGATAGATATTTTCACAAAACCTTACATCTCTTGAAAATTCTATCTTTTTTGTTTCTAAACACAACAGTTTATAACCTTTCTTAACAAAAGAATAACCAATCAAAACACTTTTATCAGCCCTGCTACAAAGTTTATGAGGGCCATCTAAAACAGTTTTAAAACACAAACACCCAAAATTTCTTAAGTGACTAAGTTCTGGGGAGGGGGGGGAACCCATATACTAACTCACAGGGACTCTTACCATTTAATACAGACGAGGGAATCCTATTAATAAGATAAGCAGCAGTAAGAACACAATCAGACCAATACCTAAGAGGAACACTGCTTTGAAACAGTAATGCTTTGGCTGTATTTAAAAGATGCCCGTGCTTTCTCTCCACAACACCATTCTGTTGTAGAGTATAAGCACAAGATGTTTGATTTAATATCCCTTTTTTTATTACAAAACTCATTCATTTGCTTATTAACAAATTCTATGCCATTATCACTCCTAAATACCTTAATCCTTTTTGAAAACTGAGTAGCAATTAACTCATAAAAATTCACAAGGTTTTCAAAAACATCACTTTTGGTTTTTAACATATAAACCCACACAGACCTTGAATAGTCATCAACCACAGTAAGAAAAAACCTAAAGCCTTCCCTACTAGTGATCTTGTAGGGACCCCATACATCAAGATGTATCAGGTCTCCTACACCCTTTGATTTGTGATCACTAAGAGGGAAAGGGACTCTAACCTTCTTAGCCTTGTGACATACCTCACAAGGTTCAGTACCAGACTCACTAATATTCAAAGTATCCTTTAAAACAGTTAGAAATTGACTAGAAGGGTGACCTAGTCTACTGTGCCAAAGACTGTGTTCAGTAACACTATTAAAACACAAATTGTTAACACTAACATTCTTTCCAACAAAGTATAGGCCATCCTGCTGCCTACCAGTCACCAGGATTCTCTTTGACTTGGAATCCTGAACAAAACACTAATGTTCATTGAACAACACATCTAACTTATTATCTTTAGCAAGCTTATGTATAGATACTAGATTAACACAGTAATCAGGTATATAGAACACATCATGTAAAATCACACCATCAGCTAATATAATATCACCTATCTTAGTGAGCATTTGTTCCATTTGGATGTTTGACCTCCATATTATACTTAGACACATCAACAGAATTTACTAAGTGTTCATCATTACCAACCATATGTTGATTTGCCCCAGAATCCATTATCCATCCAAAGAACAAAGCATATTTAACCAGACTAGAACAGTTTGAGTAATTTTTAACCAAATTAGCAAGCTTAGACAAAACAGATAGACTAGAAAAACCATTAAAAATGACAGTGTCACCTCCTACATTTGAACTTTGGGGATCTCCAATAGGTTTTTCACTAATCAAGTTCATCAGCTTGGAGATCTATTCAACAGTAAAAGGTGAACCAGAACCAGAAGAAACATTTGCAGACACATTGTTACTATTATTAGGCACACCAGTTCTCCAATTGTTTTGAGTTCTATTATTGTTATTTTTACCACTGTTAGTCTGATTACCAACCCTTCTTTGAACTCCAGTTGGATACCCAATAATTTCAAAACACCTATCTATGGTGTGCCCAATCATGTTACAATGTGTGCATTTCAAATTAGGATTAGGTCCTCTAGTGGGCCTCTTCCTGTTATCAACAGTTTGATTAGACCTAGCAACAAAGGCAACATTATTACCCTTTGACCCACTACTGGTGCCTCTATGGGATTCCTCCCTAGAGACAATAGCAAAGGCTGCCTTTACTGAAGGTAATGGGTCACTGGTTAATAAGGTTGTCCTAACAGGTTGATATACATCATCAAGCCGCATCAGGAATTGCATGAGTTTAATCAGACAATTAAAATCATTGAATTCCTTGGAAGCTTGACATGTACATGAAGGAAGTTGAACAATGGAATCAAAATGTTTCCACATAGTGTTCAACTTGTTATAATACTCAGCAATAGAACTACCATTTTGAGTTAGACTATTAATTTTTTTGATGTAAACTAAACATAACACAACCATCAATTCTATCATAAGTATCCCTAAGATCAAGCCAGACATCTCTAGCATGTGTAGAAAACACTTGTCCAACATACAATTCTTCACATACAGAGTTAATCAACCAAGACAGGACAACATAATTACACCTTTCCCACTGATTGGCAAGAACATCATCATCAGTGGGTTTCACACAAGTACCATCAATGAAACCTAATTTGTTTTTAGTTTGTAAGGCAAGTTTCATAGACTTAGACCACACATTATAATTCTCTGTCCCTTTCAGTTTTATAGTAATGATAGACAAAGTCGAAGTATCACTAGGATGAAGAAACAAAGGATCACTAATATCCAGTTTGCTAACAAGTGTGTTAATAATATCTCCTCCAGGGTTGGGGCCACCACCCCCAGGGTTAGCACCCACAGGCTTAGCACCCCCAGCCCCAACAGGATTCACAACATCACCCATGATCACACAACAAATCAAACACAGAATCACAGAATCAACAAACAAAGAACCATAAGGTTAGCAAGATCTAACACAAACAAACAACAATAAATTGCTAATAGGACGAAGCTATGTCAGGGGTCAGATAGTGGATTCATCACTCATTGGTGTCCACCCAGATCTTAACACAGGAGCCCCTTATTAGCTATATATATAATACTTATAAGAAACAAGAAGACAACAAGACAAATAGAGAACAAGAACAAACACAGATAACCAACAGATAAACCAAACAAGACACCAAGTAGTCGACTCAATACCGGTCCACCCTAACCCGGTCAGCTGCCTCTAGACACAACAAACAAACAAAAAAAAACAGATAGGAACGATCTCACAGTGAGGGGAACCCAAGTTAGGGTTTCGTCAAACCCACAACCAGCACCTTCACTTAGGGTGCTATGTTATGGGTGCAATTGTAGCTATAAAATCCAATCCAGAAGCACCAATGCAATCCTTTAGCCAACAATAGTTGACCTAAGTCTATCCTGCTCAACCAAACAACCAAGAATACAAAAGGATAATTGACCAGATCTATTGATAAGACCAGATCTATTATTCAACCAACCAAGAACCAGATCTATTACTTAGATCAGATCCTTTAAGAGACAAGACCAGAGATAATACCGTAAGAGACGAAGACACCAAGATCAAGAACCTTTGGCTCTGATACCATGTAGAAATTTAGGGTTTCATACACAAAATACAATACACAAATTGAGCCAACGTAAACTCAAAGAGATGAACAATAGAAGTAGGCGACAAAACGGTGACAAAATCTTATTCACCCAACCCAAATCAGTACCCACCAATACCCAAAGATCTTAGCAAAACACTAAGATCAAGCAATACAAAGTTTAGTCACAGATCGGCTGATTGTTAAGATCAGCAGATCAAGACTATGATAACAATACCGAAATAACAAATGAACGACTTACAATCTAAACAAAGATGAAACCCTAGACTGAGAACAAACGAGAGAGAATACATAAATAACAAAAAAGACTGAATGAGAGAAAACCCTCATCACTGTTCTTTATATAGCCTCTCTCGAACCTTCTCTCGAGATGCTGAACGAACAACCCAGATTAAACACAATCAACGACTGAGATCAGCTCCTCACACACCTGCACAACAACTTTATAACAACTTTCATATGAACCGGTTCAACTACAATGAACCCTTTCCATACTCAGTTCAATACCTTGGGTCAAACATAACTGGGCTTCTTTATCACAAGCCCAAACATCAAACCTGATTAACCGAATAACAATAACCCATCTCATAACATGTTTTAGTAGTTGAATTATACAATCATATGTTATTTTAACAGTTTGGTAATTAATATAACTAGTTGTATTAAAACCGGCGCGTTGCGCCTAGGATTCTACGCTCTATCGACAGGAACTTGATCGATATCTGTTCATTTTGTTATGGTAAAAACAGTGGTTATAGCAATCGAAAGAGGAAAACAAATAAATAAAATCCTGATACGGCCAAAAAATATCAACATATGATTTACATCGATGGAAAATAACTGTTTGGTAGAAATCGGTTCATTAGGGGGTATTGGCGCGGTATTGACACTCATAAATTAAGCAAAGTCGCCTATTTAGTTGTTTTTTCTAAAAGTTAAAAAACGCGAGATACCGGGGGAAAATCACATAATAAAAAAAGAACAAAAAACTGAGTGGTATAACTATTATGCACTACCTTTGTTTTTTAATGTATGGTTAATGATAACAATGGTGTTACTCACGCTGGAAGGCGGCATTCTTAAGTAGATAGTTACTGGCGGTGATTTCAACGACCACCTGAGACGTTTTTTTCTAATCGTTTTTCCAGTGGTATGGTTAATAAGAGGCTCACGTAATTTCGGGCGGTGGCGGTAGTATACGTATGGCTTGGTAGATCTTTCTTTCTTTCTTTTTTAATAAAAATAAAGGAGCACCATGTTTTGAAGAAAAAAAAACACCTAAAACAAAGCCTACATGACTTGAACCCAAGTACCACACCAAACACAACATCAATCCCACCATCCATGCTACACCATTTTTCAATACCATATCTAAAACCATAAGTATTTAACATAACAAAAATAATAAAATAATAATAAATCACTATTTAAAGCACTTGTATTATTAATATAGTATAATTTTAGTTGGACGTTCAAAGGAAAAAAAAAACAGAAAATGACCGGTGATTAATGTAATTTTAGTTGGACAAAAAAAAAAAGAACATGACCGGAGTTGGGAAATTGATTGTCATTGTGATTAGAACATTATTTGGTGATTAAAAGAAGTCAATATGGAAATTAAGGTTGGTGGAAATTTTCGAACAGAACATTATTTGTCAAAGTGAACGACTTAGTTATCATCATAATTGGTGGAAATTTTCAAAGTAACCGTTATTTGTTATTTAACCAAAAGATTAGTCAAATTTGATATATATCAACACCATCATCCAAATCTCACACCCACATCAACGGAAACTGGTTCCATGATACTACTATTCTCATGTGCCTTATTCTTGCTTATGTCAGCTTGTGCAACACTAGACACCATATCTACGAATCAAGTAATCAGAGATGGAGACACAATAGTTTCAGATGATAAAATGTTTGAACTAGGATTCTTTAGCCCGGGTAAATCCAAGAATCGGTACGTAGGAATCTGGTACAAGAAAATATCAACGGGTACAGTCGTATGGGTTGCTAACAGGGAGACACCTAGGGCTGTCCAAAAAGCTCGTGGCTCGGAGCTCGCTCGGATTTAGCTCGAAAAAAGCTCGCTCGATATGGCTCGGTTTGAAACTGAGCCGAGCCGGCTCGGATCGGTTGGAAAGTGAGCCTAGCTCGGCTCGGTTCGTAACGAGCCGAGTTGGCTCGGTTTGGCTCGGATAGTTCTAATTTTGAATATATTTTGTTATATACATATAATATACTATAAAAATGTTAAAAAAAATTGGGGAATATGTTACATGTTTAATATTTGATATTTGGTAATAACAGCATGGAGATTGTGTGCTTGAGATTGAAGTTACAACTAATCAAGTTATTTAAATAAACCATAGCATAATGATAATTGTCAAAGTTATCAAACTCAATACTGCTTTTGATTTCAAATAGGTCAGTATTTAGGAGTTCAATCAGACATATATTGCATATTTAGGGGGTTAGTTCGTATGCTAATGAACTTATACTGTATTTCGTTGAAATTTAAGACTTATTTTGTATTTTTTGAACTTGATTATAGCTTGTAATGTATTAGGTTGAGCTTATTTTAATGTGTTATTATTAACTATTGAATAATATTTTAGATTATTGAATTTTGAAAGCCAATTTTTCTTTTTAAATTCGAGCCAAACAAAGTCGAGCCGAGCCAGCTCGATTTAAAACCAAGTAAAGCTTGAGCTTTGATTTTTAGCTCGGTTTTAAATCCGAGCCGAGCCGAGCCGGCTCGGTTTAAAACCAAGCCGAGCGCGAGCTTGGCCTAGCTCGGCTCGGTTCGGCTCATGAGCAGCCCTAGAGACACCAATCACATATAAGTCGGGCATGGTTGAACTTAGCAGACAGGGAAATCTACTAATCCGCAATAGTGACAATGCAGTGATTTGGTCATCCAGTTCAACAGCATCCGCAATGAGTAATAATACAGCAGTGGTGGTTAGGGGTGAGCAAAATTAACCATAACCGACATAACCGAACCATAACCGACATAACCGAACCGATTTTAACCGATAACCAACATAACCAATGGTTATGGTTATGAAATTTCTATAACCGACCGAGCGGTTATGGTTATGGTTATGAAGCTTTGGTTAACCGATAAAACCGAACCGAACCGAACTTGTATTGTTAAGTTTATGTAATAGATTTATGTTCTATATTAACTCTATAGAGGTTTTTTTACTATAATAAAAGTATTTTATTAACAAAATGATATTGATGTAGTATTCTTTTTTTATGATGAATTAAACTTGTAACCAAGGGGTTAAATATGTTTTTTGTTAATATCTTATTAAAAATGATCCCATATTGGTACTTTAACTACAAAGTGTAGTCTTGATTAACTTATAAATAATAACCCAAGCTAAGTCTATCATTGTAGGTTCTGAGTTTTTAAGACCCATGGGCTTTTAATTTTATAATTTAGCCGAAAGTCAGCTATGGTTGATTTTTTTGGTTAATAACCGAAATAACCATAACCGACCCATAACCGAATTCATAATCGATTAACCATAACTGAAGTTTGGTTATGGTTAATGGTAAAAACCGACCCATGCACACCTCTAGTGGTGGTGCAGCTTCTGGGCACTGGAAATCTTGTTGTGTGGGATAGAAGTAACATGAATGAAAGTGTAGTCTGGCAAAGTTTTGATTATCCTGGTAACACATTGTTACCAGGAATGAAAATAGGAAAAGATTTTGTAACGAGAAGAGAACGTGTTTTAACACCATGGAAGAGTGCAGATGATCCTTCACCAGGTGAATATTTACACTGGCGAATATTTACACAAATGGTTATCCACAAATCTTTGTGAGACAAGGTTCGGTTATACGATGGAGATGTGGAATATGGAATGGTCTTGAGTTTCAAGGTTTGCTCATGAAAAATCCAAATACTTTTTACTTGATTCAGTTTGTTGTTAACAAAATGGAAATATATTTTAAATACGAGCTTAAGACCTCAGTTGTTCAAAGGGTGCTTGTGTTGCCAGATGACATCACAGTGCATTTTCGATGGATGGATCAAATCCAAGAGTGGGCTGTGCATCCTATTGGAGCAGCAACAGATAGTTGTGGTGGTTACGGACTTTGCGGGCCATATGGAAGCTGCAGCGCTAATAGGTACCCCCTTGTAATTGTATGTCAGGTTTTACGCCTCGGGTCCCAGATGAATGGGCTAAAGCAAATGAGTCAAGTGGGTGTGAACGTAAACGACCTTTAGATTGTGGAAGTGGGTCTACCTTTGAAAAAGTTTCAGGAGTTATATTTCCGGACACACGCCGTTCATGGTATAATCATAGCATGACACTTGCAGAATGTGAGACGGCTTGCAGAAAGAACTGCAATTGTACAGCTTATGCAAATTCTGATATCAGAAACGGAGGAAGTGGTTGTTTGCTTTGGTTTGATGAGCTTATGGACACCACGGAGAATGATGATAAGCAGGATCTTTACATAAAATTGGCTGTCTCTGAGTTAGCAGGTACACACCTCAATGGTTTTAAATTAATTTTGAATTGTTATAAACTTAATACACTTGTGAAATTATTGTTAAATCATTCGCGAAGGAAACGAAGATTCCCCATCTAGCTTTAATAAGAAGAAAAGAGTAGTCACGGTGGTACTTTCAACTACATCTGCTGTTATAGTTCTATTTGCAGTGGCATATGCTTGTATAAAGAAACAGAAAAGTCTACATATGAAAGAAAGAGGTAATGTAAATCAACTTTTTAAGCTTCTAGAAAACATTCTTACACTTTAGAAACTGGTATAACTTTTGGTTCATTTGTGTATTAATCGCACATGATATTTTGTAGAAGACAGGTATGCCCTTGATAAAAAGGTTAACAGTGTGCCGATGGATGATCTTAATGAGCTACCTTTATTTAGACTAAATAAAATAGTTAAGGCTACAGATAACTTTGACATCAACAAAAAGATTGGAGAAGGTGGATTTGGACCAGTTTACAAGGTAACTTAATATAGAAAGGAATATTTATATGTATCATTAATCAAAAGCGTAATATAAACTGTAAACTTGCTATATTAGGGTGTGTTGGAAGACGAACGAGTGGTTGCTGTGAAGAGGCTCTCAGAAACGTCCCAACAAGGGATTGAAGAATTCAAGAATGAAATCATTTGTATTGCCAAACTTCAACATCGCAATCTTGTGAAGCTTCTTGGATACTGCAATCACAAAAATGAATTGATTTTAGTTTATGAATACATGACTAACAAAAGCTTAGACTTATATCTATTTGGTTCGACTCTCTTTCTATGATTTCACATAGTACATTGTTTTCATACTTCCCTATCAAATTAGTATTATCTAACTAATTCACTTTTGTCAGATGAAACCAGGAGTTCCATGCTTGACTGGCCAAAACGATTTAATATTATACAAGGGATGGCTCGAGGCATTCTCTATCTTCATCAAGATTCCCGCCTTCAAATCATCCACAGAGATCTTAAGGCAGGTAATATTCTTTTGGATAGTGACATGAACCCCAAAATCTCTGACTTTGGCCTTGCTAGAAAGTTTGTAGGATCCGATACGGCCACTAAGACAAAGAAAGTAGTGGGAACACAGTAAGTATCCTAAATAATATATATATATTAACTCTTTTTGCTACCATTTCTCCTAGTGATTAAGTTCTTTTGCAGTGGTTATATTTCTCCAGAGTATGCAATACATGGACGATTTTCTATCAAGTCTGATGTATATAGTTTTGGAGTTTTGGTGTTGGAGATCGTGAGTGGTAAGAAAAATAGAGAATTCTCTCATGATGATCACAATGACAACCTTCTTGGACATGTATGTTACACCCATTAATGTTTTTCATCAAACAATGTTATATTGGTAACTTATATGTTTGATCTGATTCAGGCATGGAGACTTTTTAAACAAGGCAGATCTGTTGAACTTATGAATGAATCTTTACGTGCCTCTTGCGTCATCCCTGAAGTACTAAGATCAATACATGTTGCATTATTATGTGTCCAAAATCATGCGAAAGATAGGCCAACTATGTTATCAGTGCTTTTAATGCTGGTTAGTGAGAGTGTGTTGCCTCAACCTAAACATCCGGCTTTTTACTCTGAAGAGACCAGTATTGAACTTAAGTCTGCTTCATCAGTTGATGAATGCACGATTACACATGTATACGCCCGATAGCAAGCAAATGATGCTTTCAGATCATAAAGCCGTAACATTTTCCATGTAGTTGCTATGGTGAATACACAATAACATTTATACGCCCTAGAGCAATGTCAAATGAAGGAATTTCAAAAACATGGGGTGAGACAAAGCAGAGGAAGAAATAGCATATGTAGATGTATCTGTAGAGGTTTATAGCTTTCAAATGTAAGCTAAGTTCTTTGAGACATATAATCAATCATGTGGTGTACATATTTTATATAGTTTTGTTAGTGCATAGTTCCTCTTATTACCACTAAATGCTTCAACATATTATTCTTCAAACATCTACTTAAATACATAGGGATTGCAAAGTGTACGGATCTTATGTTGAGTTATATGAAATATGTGTCAAGTCGTGTTGAAATACTATCAACTGTTTAGAAGTGATATCATAATCAAATAAAGAGTTCCACTAATGTCACAACAATAAATTCCTTACAAGTTGTATGGGCTGGATCTTAATTCATAAGCCTCACTGGATAAACAACACCGCTAAGCTGGTTACAAGAGCATCTAAAGCTAACTTTAAATGTGGGTCCCTTTACCAGCATCCATAATGGTGCACCCAACAAACCACTCCAAACCGCCCTGTCATCATGCCACATCATTCCAAACAACAACCCGTCCAAACCCACTTTTTTCCTTTAACCATAAACTAATTCAAACCTCCACCTCATTAACTTTCCTTTTATTTAATTTATACCCTATACACAATTTTTTTATTAAATAATAATGTACAAGCGGTGTCCCACCCGTTGAACCGTCCGCTCCACCAGTGGATTAACAAACCACCTCCTCCAGTGGTGGTGTTTTTTGGTCCGTCTGGTGGTAACAAACAGTCCAGTTTGTTACCATTGGAGATGCTCTAAGTTCATCTAAGTTAGCTTAATTTATCATTACCGCTAAGCTATAATAAATTAAACTATAAAAAAGGTAATTGCAGCAACCCACTTCATTTTTTGGTTGCTAAAATGACCTTTTCTAATATATATATATATATATATATATATATATATATATATATATATATATATATATATATATATATATATATATATATAGGGGATGGTTATAATAAAAACACTCCAAAATGAAGAAACCTTGTAAACTTCATCTCCACCATCCATTGTACTTGATCAATGGTCAAGATTAAAAGTGAATATTATATTGATACAAGATGACAAAAAAGGTTAGAAGGGTAATTTGCACATTCTTCTCTCTCCATCAAATCAATCATCCCTCTCTCTCTCTCTTTCTCTCACTAATCTTCTCTTTCCAACATTCTCTCTCACACTTTTTTCTTGACAAAATCAGATTTTTAGTGATTAAAACAAACTATTTTATTTATCAATAAAGCATAATCAGATTCACATATTCATATTATTGTCCCAGCACCAGTGTTGTTACGTACGTAAAATCCGTCACGACAGTTTTATATTAATTTAAGAAAATCCTGACCTGTTAATTTTTTTATTACAACATGTTTGTTTTGGTTTTATTGTACCAGTACCAGAGTTGTTGTATACGTAACGAAAGGTCCATATGGTTATCTTTTTTAATATTCACTACTTTTAAGATTCATATGAAATTAAGATTCAGCTGACAATATGAAAATTATATTACAATGAAACTGTTCTAGGTTTGTAACATATGTTAAGATACATCAGCCGATATCATTTTTGTTAAGTAGTGCTGCATTGCATGACAATACAAAAAACTTGCAAAAAACATACTACTAAAAAAAAAGCTATACATCATATTGTTCATCTGCATAAAACATACTACTCAAAAAATATATTACAGTGAAACTGTATCAACAACAAAACATAGAATTAAATATTCATACCCCACCCTTGCATGCAATAACCCCGACATCCCGCACTGCAACCAACAGTAGCAGACGGCATCCGATAACCATACTTGGCATAAAAAGCCCACTGTTCCTCGGTATAACCTATACCCTCCCATTCTGCCCTAATACGTCCACCTTCCTAAGACGTAACCGGCAGCACAGGTTTGTTAAATTTAGGTTCATATGGTTCTTCATATTCAGCCCCTGGGTCTGATTCGTAACCAACAGCCCATTCAGGTGTGTGAATTACATCATGCACATCATCCTCTGGTGTCATATAGTCTTCTGGTGGCGGGTACTCTTCGGGGAAAGCGTAATCAAAGGCCGCATTCCAATCGAAATCTTCGTCGCTTACAAAACCATCGTCCGCCTGCATTACGGGTATAACCGGTTCTAATGGCGGGATGTCCGGGGCAACGGGGGGGACGGGTTCATGTTCGGTTGCAACAGGAGGGATATCCAATTCAACCGGTGGGGGTGGTTCAGGTGCAAATGCAATGTCCGGTTCATTTTGAGGTGGCTCATGTACAATTGGGATCAGATGGTGACGGGCCTCAAAAACCTCCCAAGGCGGAGTGCTGGGGTTGGAATCCATGCTTTGACTAAAAACAAGACATGCAACGTATGTTATAGCAGAGTAAATGTTGACATTAGAAATTTAAACAGGAAAAAAAACTATTCTCAGTTAAAAACATATAGGTAACAAAAAAAACTCATACATGCAAAAACAAAAAAAAAAAATCTATAACTAAAGGTGCAAAAAACACGAGTGTTACATGTGTAACAAGGTTTTTTTCTCTGGAAACACAGACAAACTTCTGTAGTCTGCACCCAGCATACATTTTTTGCTGAATTAGAAGCAAACTTTGACTGCAAAACAGATACGCTACACACGTAACACCCGACCTTAACACAGAAAAAAACACCCTAAAAACTAAAATCACAGAGATGATACAGACATATAGAAGAGAAAAACACTCTAACTAAACACAGAGAAAACACAAATTACAACGTTCTGAAAACTCATTCTGAAAACAAATAACAAACACATTTTTTGTCTTTGGTTATAGATAAGCCAATATCAGAAAACACACAAACAGACATTTTTTTGTAAAGAAGACATAGGTAACATAAAAAAAAAACCATACATAAGAAAACAAAAAAAAAATAGACAGACATGGTGCAAGAACACACGAGTATTACATGTGTAACAGGAAAACACAGACAACACTTATGTAGTCTGCAGTGAACAGAGAACAGAGTTTGATATGCTAGAAAACAGAAAACATAATTTGGCTGCAAAAAACAGATATGCTACACACGTAACAGTCTAACTAAACACAAAGATTATACGAAAATATAGACGATAAAAACACCATAAATTAACTTGAATTCTCAACGCTAGGCTCCAAAGACATATAAGTGTTCGATTACACTTAGAAAATTTACTATTATTTTACTATTATGTTCTAATCCTAAATGACTTTATATTATATTAGTGGTTTTCCATAATCAATCACCCAAAAAAAAATCTTTTTCGATGGTCAACATAATCAATCACCCCAAAAAAGCTTGTGTGTCATGATTATTTGGTTCCACTGAAACGAATAACAATTATTCTTTACTAAAAGATGTGAAATTATGATTGAAATATAACCAAAAAAGGGGGGAAATTAGTGGACCGCAGATAGGGTTTAGATCTGCTAACACGTAGTGAACAACAAATTATGATATACAGTTTGATCAAAGCAATCTAAACACTCTATTAAACCGATAGAAATAAACAAACACATCAAAATAGCTGGTCGTCTTCTCCGGTAGTCTTCCCTGGTCGTCTTCTCCGGTGGGCTTCTCCGACGGTGTTGCCCGGTCACCACCGATCATGGTGTTGGTTGTACAATGATGCTGATGACGTGACGATGATAGCGTTGGAGGTTGGAGATGACGATGATGGTGTTGGTGGTTCAAGGTTAAGGGTGCTTTGGCTGACAAAAAAAAATCAGAGAGAGAGAGAGGATGAGGGGAGAGGGTAAGGGGGAGGGAATATGAAAATTTGAAATGGGAGAGAGAAAAAAAGGTTTATATATGTAGTGGGGTATGGTAAATTACCAAATTAACCTTTTCTTAATAAAAAAATAATAAAGTTTATGGACTATGTGGAGCAATGTGGTCCACTTATTGGGTTTGTGGGAGTTTCTTTTTTGAGGGCTTCTAGTATCCCTTTATCCTATATATATATATATATATATATATATATATATATATATATATATATATATATAGGGTTAGGATCAAATACATAGTGAAAGAAAAATAGGAAGTCGTAAGAAGAGTATCAAACGGACTCCGATTGAACTCATTCAATCGACATTGGAACCGTCTTATCAAACCCTACGACATCAGTTTTTAGGTCTTCGAAATTATAATATCAAAATTCTAAATATGAATAATAATTATAACTAATCCGGCTCAATGAAATAGGCCCAAAATATTAATTATACCCGATAGTAAAAGCCCAAAACATGTTAGTCTAAATCTATAATAATTGGATTCCACTTATGAAGCCCAATACCCCTCCAGGCCCAACCCACCAGCCCCTTTTCCTTGCTACCTTCTTACGCACACAGCTCACGTAGGATAAGCATGAATATATCATTCTTACACTCAATTTCAGCAATACATTCATGCATTCATGACAAACACCTGTTCAACCTCATCCTCACCTCATGAGTACATTCATGCACTTGGATATTATATAATACACCCCTTTTCCTTGCTACCTTCTTACGCACACAGCTCACGTAGGATAAGCATGAATATATCATTCTTACACTCAATTTCAGCAATACATTCATGCATTCATGACAAACACCTGTTCAACCTCATCCTCACCTCATGAGTACATTCATGCACTTGGATATTATATAATACACATAACCTGCATACCTACACCTCTCCATCCACTCATCGTACTCCAATCATCACCTTTAATCTATGTTACCTTGTTAAGGAGGAGACATGTCTAGAAAAGTAATTTCCTCTCAATTTTAAGATGGCATGGAAGGGACATAACTATCATCTCCATATTTTACACCATTTGTTCCTTTTATGCCCCTATGATACAACTTTTTATGATAAGTTTACAACTACTTAATGCAAGTGATTGATGTCAATAATTTTGTAACTCTTCAGCATTAACAAACCAATTCAACCTAATTAAGAGGGGTCGATTGAAAAACTCAGAATTCAAGCCTCAATCGGTTTAAAAACACTCCCGTTCCTCTATTAAATTCAGACAAACCTTTTCAAGTCCATCCCACCCTTCTATTAAATGGCCAGTTTTTTCAGGATTTAACAATCCATAATCGTTTTTCCTCAACTTCCATTTAGTTTCTGCACAACTTCTTAGGGTGGATTTCAAGCTATTTCTGCTTCACATTCAGGTTAGTATTGGTGTTTTTTACCCGAAATTGTGATTGTTTATGTTATTTTGTCGATTTCAATTATTGGGCATGACGACAACGACGGAGACGACCAGTGTTTTGGCCTCCAAATGTATGCTAAAGCATACTGTATAGTCGATGCTCCCATGGTGTTTATTACTTATGAAGTTTGCAAATAGGTTATAAATTTTTTTTCCATGTTATATATGTTAGTGACATTAATTTGGTTAATTTCAATCAAGAGTTACTTAACATAAATTCTCCATGACTAAATTGAGATTATTTACAATTCTTTTTTTTTTTATTTTCAGATTGAGATGACCCAAGATGGTAGCTTGGGGAAATTCAAGTCTCAAGTGAAGAGCGAAGGTGATAAATTATTTGTTCTTTCTTTGATAAATGCATTTGGTGATTTTGAATATTACCATGTTAGTTTAGGATTATTAATATTTGTATGATTTTTTTAAGCTTGAATGGTCATAGTTGAGTGTTCACAAAGCAATTATCTGATCGAATGAAGTGTTACTTGATATAGTAAACAAATGATCTGATCATCCAAATATTTACACTTTTATTATAGTTGTACCAAACATATACATATGAATCTTTCACTAAATGCACAAGTCCACTGCTGACACCCTCCAAATGTACAAAAAAATCCTACTATAGCACCATTTTGGCAAAAAAAAATCAGGATCTTACTATCTTACATTGTCCACATACTATGCATTGGAATTGCTTGAAAGAGGTGCAAGCAAAACAAGATTCTCATCGTAGGAGGTATAATTTTCTCTATTGTGATATGAACGTAATATTCTTGTTATGTACACTGTCATGTTGCAGGCTGGAGCAAGTCTTATTGTTCAACTTACATTGAAAGATGCTAACAACCCTAATAGCCGTATGGCTCGCCTTTCCAGCTCTTCAGATAATTAAGGTAAGTTTACATTCATTTTCATCTCCATCCAAAAGTTAGAGTATAGGTTTGACTTTCAAGAGTCAACACATCTTTATTCCTATTTTTAAAGTCGACTTCATGTGTAACGATTTTATAGGAAAACCCAATAATAAGCTTAATATAAAGTAGGAATCATGAAATAATAACCAAGTTTCATTATTCTTACTATAAAGTCACTAATACCTTTTAATAACTATAAAAACAACCAAGTTCCATTGCTGTTGGTTTGGCCTTGCGGCCGGAGGCGGCTCGGTAACTAGCCAACGACTCTCAAAATGGCAAAGTGGTTTTTGTATAAGAAATGTAGAGGGGAATATAAAAGATGTTATTTTGATTATAATGTTTGGTACATCAAATGAGGAGACAACCTCCTCTATAAATACAAGAATGTAAATGAGAAAAAAGCTAATTTAGAGGCACAAAATAAGGAGCAAGTCTCTAGGCACAAATCAAGGGGCATAATGTAAGGAGGAAGATATAGAGAAGCATGGTCTTGGTCAATGATCAATAATGTTGGTCAATGGTCATAGTCTCCAATACTCCTTAAGCTAACACATGGGAAATTCAAATAAGTGAAGTAAAACATTGCATTTTACAAAAGCTTTACTTTCATGGAGAATGGCTTTGTAGAATATAGTACATCATATTGGGTAGTCATCGTAATATAGGTAATTTGAATTTAATGATGATATGACATATTCACAAGGATCACATGTTTACACATTTAAATGGTCTATTTATGTTTCTTGTAGTTCCCAGTAGCACTTGCTGTATACAGCTATGGAAGCACCAAGTTGTAGAAAGAAAGCAAGGAAAGACAAAACATGGGGAACCCTGAATCTGTTTGTGAGGCTACGATTAACTGCACGGTGCTTGACCTTATGTTTTGGGCAATGTGTGGGGTTTTGGGTGGTGCTGTTGGGGTCTGATGGTGGGTTCATGTTAGTACACAATGTCCCTAGGCTAGTATATTGGATGTTTGGACGTGTTTCGGGGTGTTTGGAGACGTTTATACGCGTTTTGGGGTGTTCGAGAGGCTTCAGGCGATTATGGAACAGTAGCATGCGATTGGGCCCTAATCATGTTACTATTCACACGATTAAAAACGTGTTTGAACTTTGAAACTTTGAGTTTTTATCAAAAACCCATATTTTTCAAAATCTTAGTGTGTGTTTACGGTTAAAAACGTGTGTTTTTTATCAGGTTTTGTTCTAAAACTGTTTTGGTAACTTGTCTAATCATTTGGGATCAAAACACAATGTTTTAGATAAGATTTTGAGGCAAAATAGGTGATTTTTGAGCAAAAGTGCGGCTGCAGATCAGATCAGGCGATTAAGCAGACCTAATCACATGCAAATTTCAAGCGATTAGGGTTAACTAGCGATTACACTACAATCGTGTTCTACAGTACACGATTAGCTCACATTCGCCTGATATTCTTAGTTCTTATACACGATTGGGGTCTTGAATCGCGTGTACTGTTTAAGCGATTAGACCTAATCGCCCTGTAACCCCCAATCGCCCTAAAACCCTTAATCGCGTCACTGTTCACTAGCAATTAGCCCTAATCACGTGTTAAAATCCCCCAATCGCCTATATTAACTAGCAATTGTAATCATAATCGCCTTCAGGGTTTTGGAACTGAAAATTTGACTAAGTATTGGACTATTATCAAACCTTAACATATGGCGAACCCTTGGGGACATCTGAGTCAACCGAGACCTAGTATAACCAACAAATGAACAATCAATCTAACGTACCCACGAACCCTTGTCAGTTCTCAGCAGAACGAAACGCGCAACGGATGCAGCAATCGCAAATGCAAGCGAATGTTGCCGGAATCAATCCGTGGGCGCTAGCTGCTCAACAACAGGCAATGAATGCGAATCCTTGGGCACTCGCAGCTGCTGCAAACTCTCAGACAAATCATCTGTCTTTCGTTCTCATGAGTGACTTAGAGACGGGTAGTTCTAACAGGGCACCGAAACTGTAGTACATGTCAGACTACCATGGATGGAAGGGCAGAATTCAGACGCATGTTGAGGGTATCAATGGTTTAGTATGGTCAGCTATCGAGAATGGGTACACGAGGCCGTTGGTTGAGAATTCTACTACTCCGATCTCATTGGAAGATATGACTGAAGATCAGAGGAAGAAGTATAATTATGAGAAGAAGGTGATGGCAGCGTTGAAGCAAGCACTTCCCAAAGACATTCTTCATCAGTTTGCGCAGTGTACTACCTCGCAGATGCTTTGGTTGGCGCTTGCTGAGCGTAATGAGGGTAATCAGAAGACGCGAAAGGTTAAAGTTGATCAGTTGAAGAAGGAGTTCGAGAACTTCAACGCGATGGGGAATGAATCGCTGAGAGATCTGACGGCTAGATATTATCACCTGATGTCTGAGATGTATCAGTATGGGGTTATCTACACTTCTGCAGAACTTGTTGAAAGACTAGCAGAGGCGCTTCCTTCACACTGGCATCAATGGCTGGACATCCAGAAATCCAACAATGTTTATCAGAAACTCTCCATCAATGAGTTCGTGGCAGAGCTAGAGAACAAGGAGATCAAAGAGATCAGGAGAGCTAACAAGCCGCCCGTTGTTCAGAATCCCAGTATCTACTACGGGAACCCAGCTCAGGACATCAGTGTGGGTGGATCCAAACCACAGACTGCCTTCGTGGTTAATCATGATCCAGTCTTTGCATTTGACAACTATGGTCCCCCATCTGATGTTCCTCCACCAGTCCTTCCTTGGGGTCAAGGAAACCAGTATCCTTCAAATTATAATACTAACCAATTTGGTTTTAATCCGTTTTCTCATCTTGCAGCACCAGCAGAGGCAACCTCCAACTTTGGTGGACCTTCTTCGTTAGGGTTTGGTGGTGCTCCATCTGCTAACTATGGTGGATATGGAGGTGCTTCTACTTCGAATCAGGGTGGCTATCGGACCAATCCAGTTGCAGAGCAGCTGAACACTGCGGGTTTTGAGAAGGTGACTGTAGAGTTAGCCCAAGAACATATGGCTCTACTGTCAACCTTGGTCAATTCCTATAGTGGATTAGTTGCAGGGCAGATCGGGAATCCTTATCTCACTCAAGAAGATTATTCTCAGATCGACAAGGATGACATGGATCTGATAGACATCCAGTGGCACTTCGCTAGTCTTGTGAGAAGGGCAAAGGATTACATGGATAGAACAGGAAGGAGAGATGTGCTGATCAACAACACTAAGTTTGGGTTTGATAAAACAAAGGTCACCTGTTACAACTGTGGCAACAGAGGACACTTTGCCAGAGGATGTGACCGACCTAGGCAACAGGGAAATCATAATCCCTTCAACAACAATAGAGGCTATTAGAATCAGAGGCAACCAGCTCAGACACAACCTAACCAAAATACTGAACGAGCTCTTGTCCCAGTAAACAACCAGAACCAGAGGCCTCATGCAAACAACAATCAAGCCCTGGTAATTCAAGAAGATGAAGGTTTTAACTGGAATCACCTTATCACTGGTGAACAAGCTCCGCAGGGTGGTGCAGCATGTTTTGCCCAAATAATGCCTGATGCTCAAGAAGAAGTTGAAGAGTGTCCGAGTCAGTCTGAAGTTATTATTCCTGAAGTTGAAGCTTCTGACTGTGACTCCGACTGTGATTCTGATATGGGGATGGATTTGGAAGATTTGTTGGCTGAAGCAGACGCTTTGATCAGCAAAAGGTCGATTCTTGTGGATGCTGATTGTACAAAGAACAACCTTGCTGAATTCTTCGGATCAGTGAAGACGGCTGCTCATTATGCTTTGATGGCTATTACAGATTCGTCTGATAAGGTATGTTCTTCTTCCAATCCTAAACCTGATTGTGTTGAATGTGGCAAGCTTAAGTACAGAATTGATGTCTTAACAGACAAAAATCTGAACTTGAAAGCAGACTTAAGTCAATGCCAACAGAGCAATGATGTTTTGAGAGCTAATGAGAAGGCCCTCAAAATCACCATTGATACTCTTAAGAAAGACTCTACTGAGTGTGATAAGCTTAAATTCAGAATCAAAGAATTAACTGATGAGAATCTGAATTTAAAAGCTGATGTAGGTCCGTTACAAAGGTCAAATGATTCCTTAAAACAAAAGGAGAAAAGTTTTCTTAGTACTGTTGAAAACTATAAGAAGGATGTTTCTGAACTGTCTAAAACTCTAGCTAACAAGCAAATTGCTATCAATAATTACATTAATGAGTTAGAAGACACTAAGAAACATTTGGCCATTGTTAACTGTGACTATAAGAAGATCAAGAAGAAACTTGAAAGTTACCTGAACTGCAAGTATGTTCTTGATCATATCATTGAACACTCAGAAAAGGATAGCAACTCCACCAGTCCCAAATATGCTCAGTGTCCTCCTCCGGAATCTCAAAAATCATCACTACGATATTTTACCGAAGGAAAAATTTGTGGACTTGGCAGCAGAAGCGGCTAAAGCTGCAAAAGTGCCCAAAGTGGCTGAAGCAGCTAAACCTGCCAAAGTCACTAAGGCTGCTCCCACTGCTCCCACTGTTGTTGCTGCTAAAGCTGGTGAGATTGCTGATGATGCTAGTGTCTGCGAGACAGACTGTTTTGATGATGAGCCAGAGAGGTATGCACCGGTTAAGAATGCGGATATTCCTATCCAAAATCACATCCTGTGTGATCCTGAACCGAAAGTGCAAACCCCTGTTGGTAAAAATGTCAAAGTGTTCTATAGATTAAAAGGATCTGATAAAATCTATGCTGATGAGGTGAGTCCTCTAAGATTTAGAGCACCTAGCTGTGTTGATAAAATCTGGCAAGAGTCCACCATTACTATTGAGAAAAAAACAATGGGGACACGGGAAACAGGGTCAGGGTAACCAGTCCAAGAAAAACAAGAATAAAAGTCGAAAGAAGAACACTTTGAACCTTAAGAATCAAGCTCAGGAGAGATCTCCTAATAACCATGTCACTCAATTTGTCAGATCTTCAGGCAATGAGTATGATAATTATCCTAAAACAGACTGGCAAAAAGAATGTTTGAAGGATTTAAAAGACAAAAACTCATTTGCCACGAATTCTAACAAAAGGAGTAAGGATGCTAATGCTCCACCGTTTGAGGAGTATAGATCCTGTCACAAGTGCGGGGTAAATGGGCATTTAGTTGCTGCTTGCCCCGAATTGAGACGCAAAAGGATCGAGGCAAATGAAGCTCCAAGTTCTAGCAACTCTAAACCACCTCTTTCTCCTAAGCTTTCTGAGAAGCAACAAGGTAAGCAGGTAGTTTATGACAATCGAAACAAGATTGCTTTGAACCAAAAGCCAGTTGATGGCAGGGGTCCGCAGTCTAGGGGGAGCCAAGTTCCTAAAAAGGTTCAAGCAGCGCCTAAGCCACAAGCACAGGCTGCAGCTAAACCTCAGGGCAACCCCAACACTGCTCCACATGCAGTTAAGTCTGAAGTGGATCCAAAAGCTGTCCCACCTAAGGAATCTGAGGCTGGACCTTCTAGCCCCAAGGCAAAGAAGAAGCCCAAGCCAAAGAGACCGGAACAGACTTGGAGACCCAAGTCACCGACCAAGAATGGAGAATCATCTGCTAGTGCTGAAACTGCCAGACCATCAGAAGCAACGCCAACTCCTAACGGAAAGTGGGTTGACTTTCCGACTTTGGATGTAGATGGTAGACCCAAGACCATCATGGCTTGGGTCCCCCTTAACCACTAAACCTTGAATGTTGTGCAAGGAGTTCCACAGGGCCTTATCAGCAGCCTCTGGTTGTTGATAGTGGAGCTTCTGGGCACATGACATGCGACTTATCCCTGCTATTTGACATCAAGAATATCAACGGGGGGTATGTTGCTTTTGCTGGTAACAAAGGGGGATACATCACGAAAGAAGGCAGTATGGTGAATGGTATTGTAAGCTTTGAAAAGATAAGCTTCGTGAAACAGATAGACCACAACTTGCTGAGTGTGTCACAGATCTGTGACAAGAAATACACAGTGTTCTTTGATGACAATGCTTGGTTCATTCTGAAGCCTGGCTTTAAGATTCCGAAACAATGGATCATGATCTCAGCACCAAGAGTTAACAATTTGTATGTTATGGATATGAGTCAAGCCATAACAGCTAAGGGGGAGGTCACTTGTTTTCTGTCTAAAGCTACAGAGAAGGAGTCTATTATGTGGCACAGACGAATGAGGCACATTCACTTGAGGAAGATGAATCATCTAGTTCAGAATCAGCTTATGGAAGGTGTCTCAGTCAAGAATTTTCATCTAAATGACGTCTGTGTTTCATGTAAGAAAGGGAAGCAGAAGAAGAAATCTCACAAACCTAAGAAGGTCAACTCAGTCAGTATGCCTCTCGAGCAGTTGCCCATGGATCTGTTCGGCCCAGTCAATCGTAAAAGCAAGAATGGAGATTTATACTGTCTGGTTGTCACTGATGACTATTCAAGGTTCTCTTGGGTTGTATGCATGCAGCATAAAAGTGAGACTTTTGAGTTTTTGAAAGATCTGTTCACCAAACTAGAGAATATCTATGGGCTGAAGATCCGCAGGATTCGAAGCGACAATGTAACAGAATTCAAGAACAATGCTATGGAGTCACTATGTGCAGAAAAGGGTATTCATCACGAATTCACAGCACTATACACTCCTCAGCAAAACGGGGTTGCAGAAAGAAAGGGTTCTTACGGTTAAGAGGTTCGGCAAGACTTCTTACGAACTTCTAAACCGGAGGAAGCCGAACTTGGAGTTTCTGGAACCTTTCGGAGCTCCATGCACATGTTACATCCTGATGGGAAGTTTGGTGCGAAGGCAGAGGAAGGTTTCTTTGTTGGATACAGTACTCCTAACAAGAGGGTATACAACAAAAGAACCAATAACGTTGAGGATTGGCTTAATGTCGATGTTTAGCGTTACACTTGTAACACCCCGGTCCTAGGGCCCAAAAATTTTTGCGTTTGTATTATTATTTTATAATAAAGTGAACCAAAATAAGTAAAAGCCGAGTCGATTATGTGCGAAACTAAAAACCGAACTATTATATATAGATTATTAATAAAGAGCACGCATTACGAGACCAACCAGATACGCGATACGAACCCAGACACGAACCCAACCAAGTTTGATTACTCATCAAGGGAGGACACATGTCCTCCCCTAATGCTTCCACCACACTAATAAAACCAATTGGTGGTTTTGTAAAAACCATCAAAACCCCACTAGTATATAAACCCAACCCACCAACCCATCCCTTTTTATTTTGTCTGGTAACAAACCCACTTACACATACATATTCGATGAGAGAGAAAAGGAGAGAGAGAGGAGCCATCCGGCTCCTGCCACCCTTCCTGGCGGTTCACGGCGGAGCTCCGGCGGCCGCTGATCTAAAACAAACACACACACCCACCGGCTATAACTAGAGAGAGAAAGAAACACGAAGGAGAAGAGAGAAAGAGAGCAGAAGGAAGGAAATCTCCGGCCACCGCTCGTGGCGGAGCTCCGGTGGCACAACCCTTCGACAACACCAAACAACACACCCTCACCTTCACCCTTCTCTGATCAGTGATTATTATAGAGAAAGAGACAGATATCAAGTCAGGAGCAGAGAGAGAGAGAGGAAGCCAGTGGCGCCGGTGGTGTTCGGGTGACAGGCTCCAATCGGGTTAGGTCAGGTCTCAGTATAGTGGTTGTGGTGGGTTCTGTAGTGGGTGGTAACAGTGGGTTGAGGTGTTAGGCGGTGGTGGTTATTGGTAGCTTACGGTGGTGGATCTGACAGTACTGATGGTAGCGGCTGTGGTGGAGACGAGTAGCAGTGGATTGTGGGATTCCGATTAAGAACTCTAAACAACCCAGGTACAAATCTAAAGATCATTGTTCCATTTTAATGTGAGATTAGATGTTAGGTTACGGAGATGTGTGATGGTTGTTTTGATGATGGTGTATTATGTTGGAGGTAGTGACTTAGGGTTTGGTTGTTAAATGGTGGTAATGACAGGATGAGTAGTGGTTGTGTTGGTGATGAGTTGTGGCTGTGGGTGGTATGATGAAGGATGGGTAGTTGGTAGAAGGAGTTAGAGGTTGGAAGAGGAACCAAAATGGTAGGACAAAGCTAGCTGACTCGGTCAACTAGAGTCAATCAGTCAACGGGAGTCAAAGCTGGTCAACTGACCAGTCAACACAGTCAAACCGAAGGGGTGTCGAAAGGTATAAAGCGAGAAACTGAACCTTCTTAGTATGGGCTTTAGTATTATCATTATGAAACGGACAAGCACGTGTGGGACCTTTTGAATCTATCGGATTCAAACTAATTAACAAACCTATATATAAATATGTATGACTAGATAATATAAGAAGGATTCGGTGTAGGAATATAGATAGCCGGATGACATGCCTCGGACATCGGAACATAAGATGTTATAAATAACTATTGGACATAAGTGGAACAATGCGGACTTTAGTGTAATTTGATTATGATACGATATTGGGACTCGACATGATAAGTAGGAGTTTGGATATATGAACTTGGATAGACTAGTTTCATGCATGACTTAGTAACTTTGTGGATAACTATATAAAAATGATAGTAATTCGGACTTATGACAAAGCTTAAGACATCGGAACTTAAATGACTATATAATGTTAGCTTGGGTATAAATACAAATAAGATGCAATATAATAAACCTCGTAAATAGAAGTTCGGATAAAGAACTACGTATGTACAATAAGAAAAGTAGTGTTTTAGTCGACAATGAAGTAGACCAAACTATAGAACCTAAGCCTGCCCACACGTGTAACCGTGACATTGGTTACACGCGCTAATGTATATGAATATTGAATAGGACCTTGCTAAATGATCAATAGATGGAAGCTTGACGTGGAATATTATGTGATGAGACGTGATACGTTGTCAAGGTGAGTTCGTGTACTTCCCCTTTTTCTGTTTTACCGTTTTGGGGTGAATACATGCTTGCGTGTGTTTTATAAACTGGTTGTGATGTAATGGGATACTTGGCTGCTGGTTATACTTGACACTCATTAACTCTAGGATAGAGCCGACTTAATATATGGGTAGTACTACTTGGGGAAACCCCACGCAAAGTGGACTCGGGACGTAAGGGCCCGGGAAACCCTCCACGACGGTTATGGGACCATTGCGGCATATATTTTGCAGGACCTATAATGGCAGTAGATAGAGTCCACGTAGGGTTGAGGTGTCGCTTGTTACATCACGTGTTTTGAACTGTGTTGAACTTGCTTTTGAAATGATAAACTGTTTTTGGATCCATTGATTACTTACACGGACTCACCGGCATATTTTGCTGACCTAAACTCTTTTAAGCATGTGTTCAGGTACTGCGGATGATTGGATGGCAACACAAGGTATATGATCGCTAGTAGCAGATTAGAGGTTATTTGGTTAGAAGGTTCGGCTATATGTGTTGCGGGTTGAGCATCTAGAGATAAGCGGGATAGAGATTGGATCGACTAAGGGACTACACTGCTTCGACGACCGTCGCGCTTCGTCTTCGCATTAGATTTAATTATATTTTACATTGTATTTGTATTACTTTGCAACTAAAACTTGTACAAATATTAAATATTTGTTATCGTTGCTTCCGTTGTGCAAGTCTGTTACCAAACTGTCGTAACGTCCAACCCCCTCCTGGTCGGGTTGTTACAGTTGGTATCAGAGCAACGGTTGTGACGAAATAGGATATCTCCAGATATCCTATACCACACCAGGACAACTTAGAGAACTTAGCGTTTAAGGCTCTAAGATTACCTAGCTAGGGAATGCCTCGAAATTATATAAGACCGACCGGAATAAGGAACGAAATAAGTTGAGACTTGAGTACCTGAACACACTAGAATGCTTACAGGGACTTAGAACCAGTGTGACTAGTATACGGACTTCGTGTGATGTGTGAATAATGACTACAACGGAGATTACTAGAATAATTCCGTGAGGTAAATTGACGATTACACTTGACGTCATGTAATTGTGAATTTACAGGCACGAAAAAGTTCTAAGAAATCCGAAGAATCGCCGAAATTGTGAGTATTACCCATGGTGACCGTGAACTAGTGTAAGAAAACGAACTATGTTAAAGTCATGAATATGTTATATGTATATGTTAGGTTTGTGTGGCCATAGTAAGAATTTTAACTTTGAAATAGTTAAAAGAATTTGGAATAGTTATATTCGGTACCGCATAGTGAGTTACGATAATAGACGATGTTAGAAACGCAACCAAGAATACGATAGACTTGTGTGATTGTAGTAAAGATTTTTGAAATTTAGAATATTTTTATAAATATGTATATATATATTTATTTATCCATAACCACTCTAATACTTGTCGTTTGATTGTTATATATAGAACCTATATGGACGCTATTATTTTTGAGTAACTTTCTTGATCAAGATATGAGCTAACCATGAGAACTAGGTATCTCGCCAGAGCTTGGCGCTACAACTTGTAAGAATCCGAAGTACAAAGAGAGACTTGATCAACATAAGCAAATGGATAAACCGATAAGTTTATTCTTCCAACCATATAAGTATTGACGATTGTATAGATCGTTATTAGATGGTTTATGTTTATATATAGGTTGAACTTTCCATTGCCAGTTAGACCGAAGATAAGAGATTAAAACCATTGATTCTAAGTTATTTCATTTGAAGATTGAATATCAATTTCGACAGGTTTAAGTCAAGTATCGTGTGTAGAATTCGTAACCACATAACAAGTGCTAAGATGATACAAGGATATTAAATGGAAAGGCGGTAAGCTAGACTCAAGGATGTAGCAAATACATGACTATTCAACGTCCTCGCTAACCAGATTAAAACTAGGAATGAATGCTATATGAGGTATTGTTAAGATTTGATACATATTCCTTACTTTAATACTCAATGTCGTCTCTAGATTAGTGACAAAATATTTAGACTAGTTCCATAACCTTTTAATCATAGTGACGAGATATCCGTAAGAAAAATATTAGGATTATATACGGCAGGCTCTAACGGGGGGAGCGGATGCGTTGGTGATAGATATTGTAAGAAATATTTGAGAAAAACAAGAAAATTTAGTTCAAAAATTAATAGTAAGATCTTTTAAATAACAATCCGACATTAAGAGCGGACAAGAGTTAGGACACCAAAAGTAAGGTTATGTGCCCCTTGATAATGATAGGATCAACATGGAGTATTTGGAGGTTTATCTTTCTCAAATTATTCGACAATTGATCATCATGCCCTACACGGTATCTTAGAGATTTTTGGAAACTTAAGAATACAACGATTATGCCGCTAATGGAGATAGGAATAACAACAATATTAGGCATAAAAACCAGTGAGAATAGCATGTAGCTCTAAGAACATAGTTGAAAGTAAGACATCTATTTTGGAAAGTTTAATTGACACCAGAAGATAGATTTTGAGGACTAGTTACTTCCGAAACACACATAGGATTTTTGACCAAATACGTTTAAAATACGTTTTCTATCCAGTTTTTGGGAAGATTTTCAGTATGTTTACGAGGTGTCATTGGTGTGGTGGGTTAGCTGCGGTACACCCTATATATAAACACCAATGACACATCAAAAATAAAACTGAGAATCAACCAAGAACCAACATTACTAGTCTATTGATAGTTTGAACCATCTGTTTTGAACCTAAACATAGCGTGAGGCTTGGTGTGAAATCACCTAAAATATGATTAGGTTTAAGAAAAGAGTTATGTACGCACGGGTGTATAGACCCGAACATTGAATCCGAGTATGGGATATACTGGATATGTCTGATGGATAGCCCGAAAATAATTCCGAGGACGGAATTCTTTTAACGGGGGGAGAATGTAACACCCCGGTCCTAGGGCCCAAAAATTTTTGCGTTTGTATTATTATTTTATAATAAAGTGAACCAAAATAAGTAAAAGCCGAGTCGATTATGTGCGAAACTAAAAACCGAACTATTATATATAGATTATTAATAAAGAGCACGCATTACGAGACCAACCAGATACGCGATACGAACCCAGACACGAACCCAACCAAGTTTGATTACTCATCAAGGGAGGACACATGTCCTCCCCTAATGCTTCCACCACACTAATAAAACCAATTGGTGGTTTTGTAAAAACCATCAAAACCCCACTAGTATATAAACCCAACCCACCAACCCATCCCTTTTTATTTTGTCTGGTAACAAACCCACTCACACATACATATTCGATGAGAGAGAAAAGGAGAGAGAGAGGAGCCATCCGGCTCCTGCCACCCTTCCTGGCGGTTCACGGCGGAGCTCCGGCGGCCGCTGATCTAAAACAAACACACACACCCACCGGCTATAACTAGAGAGAGAAAGAAACACGAAGGAGAAGAGAGAAAGAGAGCAGAAGGAAGGAAATCTCCGGCCACCGCTCGTGGCGGAGCTCCGGTGGCACAACCCTTCGACAACACCAAACAACACACCCTCACCTTCACCCTTCTCTGATCAGTGATTATTATAGAGAAAGAGACAGATATCAAGTCAGGAGCAGAGAGAGAGAGAGGAAGCCAGTGGCGCCGGTGGTGTTCGGGTGACAGGCTCCAATCGGGTTAGGTCAGGTCTCAGTATAGTGGTTGTGGTGGGTTCTGTAGTGGGTGGTAACAGTGGGTTGAGGTGTTAGGCGGTGGTGGTTATTGGTAGCTTACGGTGGTGGATCTGACAGTACTGATGGTAGCGGCTGTGGTGGAGACGAGTAGCAGTGGATTGTGGGATTCCGATTAAGAACTCTAAACAACCCAGGTACAAATCTAAAGATCATTGTTCCATTTTAATGTGAGATTAGATGTTAGGTTACGGAGATGTGTGATGGTTGTTTTGATGATGGTGTATTATGTTGGAGGTAGTGACTTAGGGTTTGGTTGTTAAATGGTGGTAATGACAGGATGAGTAGTGGTTGTGTTGGTGATGAGTTGTGGCTGTGGGTGGTATGATGAAGGATGGGTAGTTGGTAGAAGGAGTTAGAGGTTGGAAGAGGAACCAAAATGGTAGGACAAAGCTAGCTGACTCGGTCAACTAGAGTCAATCAGTCAACGGGAGTCAAAGCTGGTCAACTGACCAGTCAACACAGTCAAACCGAAGGGGTGTCGAAAGGTATAAAGCGAGAAACTGAACCTTCTTAGTATGGGCTTTAGTATTATCATTATGAAACGGACAAGCACGTGTGGGACCTTTTGAATCTATCGGATTCAAACTAATTAACAAACCTATATATAAATATGTATGACTAGATAATATAAGAAGGATTCGGTGTAGGAATATAGATAGCCGGATGACATGCCTCGGACATCGGAACATAAGATGTTATAAATAACTATTGGACATAAGTGGAACAATGCGGACTTTAGTGTAATTTGATTATGATACGATATTGGGACTCGACATGATAAGTAGGAGTTTGGATATATGAACTTGGATAGACTAGTTTCATGCATGACTTAGTAACTTTGTGGATAACTATATAAAAATGATAGTAATTCGGACTTATGACAAAGCTTAAGACATCGGAACTTAAATGACTATATAATGTTAGCTTGGGTATAAATACAAATAAGATGCAATATAATAAACCTCGTAAATAGAAGTTCGGATAAAGAACTACGTATGTACAATAAGAAAAGTAGTGTTTTAGTCGACAATGAAGTAGACCAAACTATAGAACCTAAGCCTGCCCACACGTGTAACCGTGACATTGGTTACACGCGCTAATGTATATGAATATTGAATAGGACCTTGCTAAATGATCAATAGATGGAAGCTTGACGTGGAATATTATGTGATGAGACGTGATACGTTGTCAAGGTGAGTTCGTGTACTTCCCCTTTTTCTGTTTTACCGTTTTGGGGTGAATACATGCTTGCGTGTGTTTTATAAACTGGTTGTGATGTAATGGGATACTTGGCTGCTGGTTATACTTGACACTCATTAACTCTAGGATAGAGCCGACTTAATATATGGGTAGTACTACTTGGGGAAACCCCCACGCAAAGTGGACTCGGGACGTAAGGGCCCGGGAAACCCTCCACGACGGTTATGGGACCATTGCGGCATATATTTTGCAGGACCTATAATGGCAGTAGATAGAGTCCACGTAGGGTTGAGGTGTCGCTTGTTACATCACGTGTTTTGAACTGTGTTGAACTTGCTTTTGAAATGATAAACTGTTTTTGGATCCATTGATTACTTACACGGACTCACCGGCATATTTTGCTGACCCAAACTCTTTTAAGCATGTGTTCAGGTACTGCGGATGATTGGATGGCAACACAAGGTATATGATCGCTAGTAGCAGATTAGAGGTTATTTGGTTAGAAGGTTCGGCTATATGTGTTGCGGGTTGAGCATCTAGAGATAAGCGGGATAGAGATTGGATCGACTAAGGGACTACACTGCTTCGACGACCGCCGCGCTTCGTCTTCGCATTAGATTTAATTATATTTTACATTGTATTTGTATTACTTTGCAACTAAAACTTGTACAAATATTAAATATTTGTTATCGTTGCTTCCGTTGTGCAAGTCTGTTACCAAACTGTCGTAACGTCCAACCCCCTCCTGGTCGGGTTGTTACAACACTGTCAATGCGCCCGGTATTGGACCCGATTGGTTGTTCGACTATAAGAGTTTGTTTGATTCTTTCAACCTAGATAATTTGGTAGATGATGCTGTAGCACAAATGTATTACGAGTGTGAAAACGCAGCTAGCTCACCGCTAATGCGTCCGATCGTGGTTAATGCACCTGCGCCTGCCGCATCTGATGCCTCTGCATCCATGGGTCTCCCTGATAAAACCGCAGCAGTTGAAGTTGAGGAAGTCTTTCAGGAAGCGTCAGAGGTTATGGAATCTTCTTCAGATGAGGAATATACTGAATCTCGGGAAACTCTTACTGAAGAACTGGCTGGAAATGGTGAATCTGCCAATACAGCTCCAGTTCCTCCTACAGGGAATGATCAAGCTGGTCCTTCTTCTTCAGCAGCTCCTGGAATTGGTCTACAGATTGATTTCTCCGGTTTTAATTTGCAACCTACTGCTCCCTCTAGTTCAAGTGCCGCTGAGACAAATATTTCTCATGGACTTGAAAATCTCAATCTGCGTTCGGATGATCCAGTGCCGGTACATCCGGAATCTCGGATTCACGACACTCATCCACTGCAGAATGTGATTGGTGATCCGGCTGGTAGAGTGATGACACGTAGTCAGCTCAGGAATGCCAGTCCAAGTGACAACTCAGCAACCCTAGCTCTTTATTCGGAGATCAGAAAAGCAGGTCATTAGAACGATTGGTCTTTTGCTCTGTATATTTCTCAGATGGAACCACGAACCGTCCAAGAGGCTTTGAGAGAAGAACCATGGATTGACGCAATGCAGACAGAGCTTCAGCAGTTCCAAAAGCTAGGAGTGTGGGACTTTGTTGACTTACATCCAGGCGCGAAGAAAATTGGAACAAAGTGGGTCTACAAGTGTAAACGGGATGACCGCGGGGTAATTATAAGAAACAAGGCTCGATTAGTTGTCCTCGGCTTCAGTCAAATCGAAGGAATAGATTACAACGAAGTATACACTCCAGTTCCACGCCTTGAAGCTATCCGAATGTTCTTAGCTTACGTTTCGTACAAACGGTTTAAGGTGTATCAAATGGACGTGAAAAGTGCTTTTCTGTATGGTATCGTGAAGGAAGAGGTGTATGTTGCTCAGCCACCGGGTTTTGAGGATCCGCTTCATCGTGACAAAGTTTACAAGTTGAACAAAGCGTTGTACGGACTCCATCAAGCACCGCGTGAATGGTACCAAATGCTCAGCAACTATCTTATATCCAACGGGTTCAAACGTGGACTTGTGGATTGCACCTTATTCACCAAGGAAAAGGGTGGTGACCGTCTTCTAGTACAGGTTTATGTCGATGATATTATTTTTGGGTCTACTAATGATGCTATGTGCAGGGATTTCGAAAAGCTAATGCAGGAAAAGTTTGAGATGAGCTCGATGGGGGAGATGCAATTCTTCTTAGGTCTACAAGTAGAACAACAAGAGTCGGGGATCTTCATTCACCAGACCAAATACGTTGCTGACATCTTGAGCCGGTTCCAGATGGAAGACTCTACTCCAGTAGGCACCCCAATTTAGCCCAGTCACGGGATTGGACCTGACGAGAAAGGACAAGCCGTTGATATTTTTCTTTATCGAGCGATGATTGGCTCACTCATGTACCTCACAGCATCAAGACCTGACATTATGTTCGCGACATGTCTACTATCCAGATACCAGTCAAGGCCGAAACAGTCCCACCTGGTTGCTGTGAAGAGGATCTTACGTTATCTAAAGGGTTGTCCGACTAAAGGTCTATGGTACCCTAATGACGATAAGTTTGACCTCGTCGCCTTTAGTGATGCTGACTATGGCGGATGCAAACAAGACTTGAAATCCACATCGGCTGGATGCCAGTTTTTGGGACCAAGACTAGTCTCGTAGCAGTGCAAGAAGCAAGCCTCAGTCGCCTTATCCACCTGCGAGTCGGAATACGTAGCTGCTTCTAGCTGCTGCTCCCAGGTTCTTTGGATACAGCAACAAATGAGAGACTACGGTTTGAAATTTCTAAATACTCCCATTCACTGTGATAATGAGTCCGCTATAGCTCTCGCTAAAGAATCAGTTAAACATTCCAAGGCGAAGCAAATCTTGGTGAAGTATCATTTCATACGCGATTGCTATGAAAAGAAACTTATCGATATGGTTAAAATCCACACGGATTACCAACGTGCCGATTTATTCACCAAAGCTTTTGACGGACCTCGTTTTGAGTATCTGTTAATTCTAAACGACATTAAAGAAAAGCAGGATTAGATCCTCATCGGTAATCGTTTTTGTAAATATTTTTCTTCAAAAACAGAAAAATCCAAAAATATTGTCTTTTCGCAAATTTTTAGATTTTTAGGGGGAGAAAATTCAGAAAAATACAAAAACATCAGAAAATGAAAAAATCAAAAAAATGAGAAAACTAAAAAAAATGAAAAATGCAAAAATGAGTTTCTTTGGTGAAAATGGGGAAGATGATATTAACCAATCAGTCGGACTGTCTGGACCTTTATCATCTTAAAAACATTGGATCTGATAAGTAGCCTCTACAATGATGTGTTGGTAGGCTCGAAATCATTTCCAAGCTCGGCATGGTGATATAAACCTAAATAAACTGAGAATTGTGTGGATTAACGCCGCGTTGGCATATGGTCTAAAAGCCTAAATCTTGTTGATAGAATGCCAAAATCCGAGGTTTCTGGTCTTTAAGAGGTTGGTACATCCGGGGTGAACTGGACGTCTCTCAGAATAAAATGGGGTGGCATAAGTGACGTACGTTGGGTTCGCAGCCTACAACTGAGACACCTCTTTGCCATTCCCAAAGAAAAAGAAAAGAAAAACAAAAAAAATAGAATAAATTCTGATAAGGAGACGTCTGGAATCCTGTAAGAGCAAAAAGATCGTGAATACCAAAACCCTATTCTCGAAGAGAATCGCTCTAAGGTATCAAATCAATCATATACCTAAAGCATCGTACCGTGAAACATAAAAAATATACGGTATTTGACTTGAACCCTGGTCTGGATCTCACTAGTCTCTCTGTTGCAGCGTTCTTGCAGACCTGATGACCTCTGAGTCCATTCCTTGTAAATACGGATGACAACAGCTTATTCACCGGTTACGAGGAAGCTTTGTGCATGCCTTGACGCGGGAATATGTCGCGTGTGCGGGGAACACCTTTAATCAGTCTTAATATTACCTTAACGTATCTAAAGTGCCTAGCGATAAAACTTGATTTTGGGTTTAGGTGGACAAAAATACTGACAGTTGTTGTAGGATGCTTATTGGTAATTTTAATCAAAAAAACTGATAGTATAAGGGTTCTAGTATAGTCCGTACACTGATATGATTCCCTAACTACTGAAACTCGCAAAAATATGATAGTGTATAGTTAGTTGCTTTCGTGTTTTCGCTTATTTTCTATTTAATTTTAGTAGTTTAGCTATTCTTGATTGCCGATGATGGAAACCTAATCCATTGTAATCTTACTTCTTCAAGAATAAAACGCCGAAAATCAACTAATTGGAAACTTGTGTTTTTGCCGGGTCAAAACCGTACTTTCTATTAAGTACAAGGGTGGAAAATGTAATATTTTCAAGTATCTGAGTCATCATCTGAGTCGTGTGTTAAAACTGGTTGAAAAACACATGTTTTGAACCTTAACGGGTCAAAAATGTGAGTTTTGGTGTTGCAGGGGCATTTTGGTAATTTGTGAAAAAGACTTATGAAAATGATTTCTAATCGCCCTCATTTATAAGCGATTAGGGGTAATCGCCTTTATTTATAAGCGATTGGCACCCTATTCGTGTTACTGTGTAGGCGATTAGGACTAGGAGTGCTTTGTCAAACTTTTAGACTTGATACACGATTAGAAACTCACTCGCATGTTAGGTCTAGCGATTACACCCTAATCGCTATACTGTAGCAAGTGATTAGGGGCAGGTATAAAAGGAGCTGTTGGGTTTGTGTTCTTCATTCTTTCAAAAACAAGAACTCCTCAACCGTTCCCTCTCAACCCGATTGTAATCGAAACCTTGCCAAAATTTATTCTCATCTTAGATTATTGTTTTATACTACTAAGGTAACAATCTCTAATATTTTCCGATCCAAACATCAAACCTTTAAGGGTCAAATCCTAACTTTTGAACCGAAACCCTAAGTTGATAAAAAACGATTGATTAACTCGTAAAACGTGTTTGTTGTTGAAGTTTCTTGTATGGGGTTTCTTAATTGGGGCATTTAGGTTCTCTATTCATATCAAAAGATTGGTCTAAAACACGTTAAAATGAAAAGCCCCAATTTTGAATGCTCATGTAACGCCCCAAAAACCCGCTTCATTTAAATACGTTGAGAGGCGGGATTTTTATAACAAGATTTAGTCAAGAGGTTATAAGTTTGAGGGTGGATATTGCCAATTACCCAAAGTCCATATAAGAATAGATAAAATGAGGGATAACACCAAAAACACACACACTTGTGTGTGTTTTGGCCGATTATCAGGAAGAAGAAAAAAAGGGGTTTCAACCCTAGTTCAACAACCAACTCAATCTAGCAAGGATTCAAAGGGGAAATTGGTGCATGAGCCGGAAATCGACCCTTTAAGGCCAATGGAACCCGAAGGTACCTTTTGTTTGGTAGAAATTGATGTAAAATTCGTGTAGGGTTCGAACCCTACATGTGGGTTTTGAGCAAAACATGTTAAATTCGTATTATTGTTTGATTGTAAGTGATATTGATCATCTCTAATGGTTTAGAGATTAGCTAATCACTAGAAGTTGCTTAATTGCATAGATGATGATATTGGGTTTTTCATTTGAGCTTGATATTGCTCTAGTATGGGTAAATCCATGTAATAGTAGGAATAATGTGTAGTTGATGATATGCATGTGGGAAGTCTTGGTTGTGATTGAAGGTGATTACTCATTTGGTGGAATGTGTGTATTAGGAGCTTGTACATTGAGCTTAGAATGTTGTATGCACACCAAGTGTTTGATGAAATGTCTAGACTAGCATAATGTGTGGATTTGTAGGCAAGTCTTGACAAATGTGAAGTAAAGTGATAGTAGATATACTTGATAGTAGATATACTTGAGAGTAGGTTAACATGAAGATTGTATCTTAGAGAGTGTTCATGTGTGAAATCTAGTTGATTGTATGATTTCATAAGAAGTATGCATTAGAGTGTACATGATGCTTGAATAGTATGATGCACACCATGTGATGGACAATTGGTATGGTGAATGATCTTGTATGTTAGTGAGACATGAATGTGATGTTTATGGTAACATTCATATGACCTAGTATGTTAATATAGACATATGTTTGTAAGAAGAAAGTTTGAATGGTAGAAAGTGGACTTTCCGTCAAGTCAATAGTGTAGAATAGCATGGTTAGATCCCTAAACTTAATTGTGCGATTAGAAGCACTATGTGACGCATACATGTTAAAACCATGAGATAGATATATATGATAATGAGTGGTATTACATGATGAGAGAACCAATGTGGTTGTGTATGTATGTTGTAGATATAGTAGAAGTTGACTAATGAAAGTCAATGTGTTATTTGATGGAGAATGATTGTTAGTATGATATGATCATGTGTACTAACAAGGATGTGAATATGGTGATATGAAAGGATAGGAAAAATGGACTCAAGCATAGGGAGCTAATGGGTCAAGGCGGGACAATAAACAAGCAAGAACTTGGAGTACACAAGGTAAGTGGTTCTTATTCCACTTCGGATAATAAATCTTAACATGTTTATGTGTTTGATAGTAGTACGAGGACCGTGAGATGTTGGTACCTAAATAACAAGGATAAGGCTTGAATAGGAGTTTATAATGGTATAAACGTGGCTTTGGAACGGGTTGGAACGGATCGAGTCGAGGTGGAAAGAAGGAAGAAAAAGTTCAAGATTTTCACCAGGTCCACAGTAGGCCTACGGCCTGGGAGTACCCCTACGGTGGCCCAGGGACACAAATTCCCACCGTAGGGCAGGCCTGAATGGCCGTAGACCTTGAAGTCCAGACCGTACCCCTACGGCCATACAGTAGGGGTACGGTGGTCGCTGCAATGTTATTTTTCTATTATTTGATGATGTTTCGCTTAGGTGCGCGACCCGTAATTGCGTTTAACGCACCAATTAGCATCGTTGGACCTCGTGTGGGGCCTTGTAAGGGTGTAGCAAGTAATAGTAGTGTGGTTTTGTAAACATGATCGTAGTACGGAATGGTACAAGTGCGTGTAGTTTAATCGATGCATTATCCGATGGCATTAAATACGGTAAGTAGATTACCATGATTATGTAGTATTGTAGATGAGATGTACATATAAGTTCTCATGCTCAGGTTAGAGGAAGAGAGTTACTTGTATGTATGATAGCATTATATAGGTAGAAGTAGTATACTTGTATGTATGGTGGTATTGTAGGTGGAAGTTGCATACTCATATGTATTGTAGAATTATGCAAATGAATTGTATGCTTGTACGCATTGTAGTATTACATGTGGAAGTTTATGCTTGTATGAATTGTAGTAATACATATGGAGTTTACACTTGTGTGTATTGTGGTATCATATGTAGGAGTTTATGCTAGTATGTATTATGGTATTGTAGGTGGAGGTGTATGCTTGTATGAATTGTAGTATTAAACGTGGGAGCTATACTTGTATGTATTGTATGTTTTGTAGCAATACATGTGGGAGTTATACTTGCACGTATTGTATGTATTGTAGTAACACATGTGGGAGTTTTAGGCTCGTATGTATTGTATGTATTGTAGTAATACATGTGGGAGTTTATACTTGTATGTATCGTAGAATTTGCATGTAGGGGTTTATATCCTTGGATATACATATATATGTATTGCGAGGTTAATAACCTTTGTTATGAGAATGATATGAGATGCAGGTATGTAAATACGAATGTAAGAGACATGGAGGTTCGGATCGGGGTAACCCACCCGAACTTGAGAGAAGGATTACAGACAGGATCACAGAGGATTGTGGGATGCTACTTCGTGTTATGAGTAGATTACATGAGGTCACTCATTGAACTAACGTATTGGTTATGTGGTGGATGCAGGTTGTCTGGGTTACCTAACTTCTTCAAGGGAAGGATGGAGATCGAGCGAGGAGGCGGATTGTACGTGGTCACGGATACCTAACCAATAGAGTCGAGTCCTGTTGAATGTATTAAGAAATAACTTAAGATGTAACACCAAATTCCTTAGTAGAACCGGTTTTCTAAACAATTATGATTGTTTTATAAATGAATTTTTCGGTTGGTATTTTTCCGCTGCGAGTTTTCTGTAAACAGATTTAGGGTGTTACAAGTTGGTATCAGAGCCCTGGTTTGAGCGAAATCTAGTACAAGGAAGTATGTACTCGAACTCAAACTTGTGTGCTCCTGAATGAAATGACCCGTACAATCCAAGGCTCGATCAAGACCCAAAGGTAGAATTTAATATTAACTCACATGACATGTAAAAGCTAATTGTGGTGTTCATGTTAAGGTGAGCTTTTGTGGATAATGAAGAGATCTCAAGGACACGATCCAACATAGATCGCGGAGGTTGTAGATATGATGTGACAATCTCAGGTACGCGATAATTGACTATTTATACCGGGGGGAGGAAAATCCTCAGGGATGGTAAAACATAGAAGGAAATCGAAATGTGGCACGAAGCTGAAAACCAGTCCTCAGGCATAAGGTAATGATTACATGAAGGCACGTGGATAACATGTGGACTGTACACCTGGCCAGTGCACAAGAAACGTGCTACACACGTGAGACCATGAGAATCATTACAGGTATGCCCGGTGGAATTGGAAAGTAAGTAGTCGTGTGGGTGAGTAGTTGGAATGAAAAGTTTGAGTCCGTAGACAAGTACGGATCAAATCAAAATAATAGAAATACCCTTTGTGGGTTAAAGTGGTGATTGACCTTAATGGGTCAAGTGGTAGAATTACCCTTTATGGGATAAAATGGTAGAATTGACCTTAAAAGGGTCAACAAAGTAGAAAATCCCGTATGGGTCAAAACAGTAGAATTGACCTTAAAAGGTCAAATGGTGGAAAAGCCCGTATGGGTTAAAACAGTAGAATTGACCTTAAAAGGTCAAATGGTGGAAAAGCCCGTATGGGTTAAAACAGTAGAATTGACCTTAAAAGGTCAAATGGTGGAAAAGCCCGTATGGGTTAAAACAGTAGAATTGACCTTAAAAGGGTCAAATAGTGGAAAAGCCCGTATGGGTTAAAACAGTAGAATTGACCTTAAAAGGGTCAAATAGTGGAAAAGCCCGTATGGGTTAAAACAGTAGAATTGACCTTAAAAGGGTCAAATAGTGGAAAAGCCCGTATGGGTTAAAACAGTAGAATTGACCTTAAAAGGTCAAATGGTGGAAAAGCCCGTATGGGTTAAAACAGTAGAATTGACCTTAAAAGGGTCAAATAGTGGAAAAGCCCGTGTGGGTTAAAATAGTAGAATTGACCTTAAAAGGGTCAAATGGTGGAAAACCCTTATGGGTTAAATTAAGTGGAATGACCATGATGGGTCAAAATTGTAGAAATACCCTTATGGGTTAAAATGGTAAAATGACCGGGATGGGTCAAAATTGTAGAAATACCCTTATGGGTTAAAATGGTAAAATGACCGGGATGGGTCAAAATTGTAGAAATACCCTTATGGGTTAAGATGGTAGAATGACCATGGTGGGTCAAAATTGTAGAAGTACCCTTGTGGGTCAAATTGGATGGAAAGACCTTAGCGGGTCATAAGGGCTGGAAGGACCTTAACGGTTCATAGGGTCGAGATCATGTATGATAGGTAGGAGAACCCTAATGGGGCAAGGTTGGAAGGACCTTGATGTGTAAGGATGGGTAATAACGTACGGTAACTAAAATAGAAACGGATTGTTCAGGAAAGATGTATATAATTAGACATTCTAATAGAAACAAATTTTGTATAGACTATTGAAAGTCAGTTGTTATGAATATAAGGGGTATGAATAACCAATGATTTTGTAGATACGAATGGTCAAGATTATGGACTTGACGAAATCTACAAGATAGATGATATGAAGATAATGAGTTGGAACTAATTGGGAATGAATTAAAACAAGATAAATATGGCATGAAATTATTAAGGAGAAAGTTAAGCCGACGATGAGATGATCGGTTAACATTCCGGAAGGAAGGTTAGTGAATTCGGTTGTTTTATGATTGTCAAGTAGAGAATCGATATGACAATAGTACCCACGTAGGAATGTATGATATCTTACGTATGTGTAGCTTGAATGTTTGACTTTTAAAGGTCAAAAAAAAAAAAAAAAAAAAAAATGAGTCTTAGCATTGGACTCGGTGTTGTTAAACAAATGACGTATGTGTCTACAGTAGATAGTGCACGAAATGAACTAACAACCAAATAGGTATGAATAGAATGACTCTAAAGCCTACCAGGAAGGGGTGGGGTGAGTATGGTAAATATATTTGTCCCGTGAGTACTATGGGACAATGTCGGACTCCCAGGTCGAGTACGAACAAGGGAGGGTGAAGTAGTAGCTGGGTAGTAGTAGTTCGGTATACCTGATAATTGCGAGAAGGCTTGTGTTAATATTAGGAGGTGTGGACATATAATTATGTCTAGTCATGATTAAAGTAGTAGTGTAGCCTATGATGTGGGCTTGTGATGTGACATGAAACTTCGAATGAAGTGTCAAAGTAGATAAGTAAGTAGAGAAAGCCTAGTAGGGTAGAAATGAAAAAGGTTTCGGGGACGAAACCTTCTTTAAGGGGGGTAGACTTGTAACGCCCCAAAAACCCGCTTCATTTAAATACGTTGAGAGGCGGGATTTTTATAACAAGATTTAGTCAAGAGGTTATAAGTTTGAGGGTGGATATTGTCAATTACCCAAAGTCCATATAAGAATAGATAAAATGAGGGATAACACCAAAAACACACACACTTGTGTGTGTTTTGGTCGATTATCAGGAAGAAGAAAAAAAGGGGTTTCAACCCTAGTTCAACAACCAACTCAATCTAGCAAGGATTCAAAGGGGAAATTGGTGCATGAGCCGGAAATCGACCCTTTAAGGCCAATGGAACCCGAAGGTACCTTTTGTTTGGTAGAAATTGATGTAAAATTCGTGTAGGGTTCGAACCCTACATGTGGGTTTTGAGCAAAACATGTTAAATTCGTATTATTGTTTGATTGTAAGTGATATTGATCATCTCTAATGGTTTAGAGATTAGCTAATCACTAGAAGTTGCTTAATTGCATAGATGATGATATTGGGTTTTTCATTTGAGCTTGATATTGCTCTAGTATGGGTAAATCCATGTAATAGTAGGAATAATGTGTAGTTGATGATATGCATGTGGGAAGTCTTGGTTGTGATTGAAGGTGATTACTCATTTGGTGGAATGTGTGTATTAGGAGCTTGTACATTGAGCTTAGAATGTTGTATGCACACCAAGTGTTTGATGAAATGTCTAGACTAGCATAATGTGTGGATTTGTAGGCAAGTCTTGACAAATGTGAAGTAAAGTGATAGTAGATATACTTGATAGTAGATATACTTGAGAGTAGGTTAACATGAAGATTGTATCTTAGAGAGTGTTCATGTGTGAAATCTAGTTGATTGTATGATTTCATAAGAAGTATGCATTAGAGTGTACATGATGCTTGAATAGTATGATGCACACCATGTGATGGACAATTGGTATGGTGAATGATCTTGTATGTTAGTGAGACATGAATGTGATGTTTATGGTAACATTCATATGACCTAGTATGTTAATATAGACATATGTTTGTAAGAAGAAAGTTTGAATGGTAGAAAGTGGACTTTCCGTCAAGTCAATAGTGTAGAATAGCATGGTTAGATCCCTAAACTTAATTGTGCGATTAGAAGCACTATGTGACGCATACATGTTAAAACCATGAGATAGATATATATGATAATGAGTGGTATTACATGATGAGAGAACCAATGTGGTTGTGTATGTATGTTGTAGATATAGTAGAAGTTGACTAATGAAAGTCAATGTGTTATTTGATGGAGAATGATTGTTAGTATGATATGATCATGTGTACTAACAAGGATGTGAATATGGTGATATGAAAGGATAGGAAAAATGGACTCAAGCATAGGGAGCTAATGGGTCAAGGCGGGACAATAAACAAGCAAGAACTTGGAGTACACAAGGTAAGTGGTTCTTATTCCACTTCGGATAATAAATCTTAACATGTTTATGTGTTTGATAGTAGTACGAGGACCGTGAGATGTTGGTACCTAAATAACAAGGATAAGGCTTGAATAGGAGTTTATAATGGTATAAACGTGGCTTTGGAACGGGTTGGAACGGATCGAGTCGAGGTGGAAAGAAGGAAGAAAAAGTTCAAGATTTTCACCAGGTCCACAGTAGGCCTACGGCCTGGGAGTACCCCTACGGTGGCCCAGGGACACAAATTCCCACCGTAGGGCAGGCCTGAATGGCCGTAGACCTTGAAGTCCAGACCGTACCCCTACGGCCATACAGTAGGGGTACGGTGGTCGCTGCAATGTTATTTTTCTATTATTTGATGATGTTTCGCTTAGGTGCGCGACCCGTAATTGCGTTTAACGCACCAATTAGCATCGTTGGACCTCGTGTGGGGCCTTGTAAGGGTGTAGCAAGTAATAGTAGTGTGGTTTTGTAAACATGATCGTAGTACGGAATGGTACAAGTGCGTGTAGTTTAATCGATGCATTATCCGATGGCATTAAATACGGTAAGTAGATTACCATGATTATGTAGTATTGTAGATGAGATGTACATATAAGTTCTCATGCTCAGGTTAGAGGAAGAGAGTTACTTGTATGTATGATAGCATTATATAGGTAGAAGTAGTATACTTGTATGTATGGTGGTATTGTAGGTGGAAGTTGCATACTCATATGTATTGTAGAATTATGCAAATGAATTGTATGCTTGTACGCATTGTAGTATTACATGTGGAAGTTTATGCTTGTATGAATTGTAGTAATACATATGGAGTTTACACTTGTGTGTATTGTGGTATCATATGTAGGAGTTTATGCTAGTATGTATTATGGTATTGTAGGTGGAGGTGTATGCTTGTATGAATTGTAGTATTAAACGTGGGAGCTATACTTGTATGTATTGTATGTTTTGTAGCAATACATGTGGGAGTTATACTTGCACGTATTGTATGTATTGTAGTAACACATGTGGGAGTTTTAGGCTCGTATGTATTGTATGTATTGTAGTAATACATGTGGGAGTTTATACTTGTATGTATCGTAGAATTTGCATGTAGGGGTTTATATCCTTGGATATACATATATATGTATTGCGAGGTTAATAACCTTTGTTATGAGAATGATATGAGATGCAGGTATGTAAATACGAATGTAAGAGACATGGAGGTTCGGATCGGGGTAACCCACCCGAACTTGAGAGAAGGATTACAGACAGGATCACAGAGGATTGTGGGATGCTACTTCGTGTTATGAGTAGATTACATGAGGTCACTCATTGAACTAACGTATTGGTTATGTGGTGGATGCAGGTTGTCTGGGTTACCTAACTTCTTCAAGGGAAGGATGGAGATCGAGCGAGGAGGCGGATTGTACGTGGTCACGGATACCTAACCAATAGAGTCGAGTCCTGTTGAATGTATTAAGAAATAACTTAAGATGTAACACCAAATTCCTTAGTAGAACCGGTTTTCTAAACAATTATGATTGTTTTATAAATGAATTTTTCGGTTGGTATTTTTCCGCTGCGAGTTTTCTGTAAACAGATTTAGGGTGTTACAGCTCATGAACCCTAACTTATAAAACCGGTTCAATTGACCCCTGATTTGAATATGTAACTGAAAGATTTGTTAGGGCTCTTGTTATTCGTGTGTTTTGGTTGTAATGTGACCAAAGACAAACCCAAAATGACCCATTACAAGATCTTGATAAAATTGGTGGAGAAGACGAACTGTCACACGATTAGGACTCCTAATCGTGTGAACAGTTGCACGATTGATCTCCTTTTTGTGCTAATCGCATGTTAAGACACACGAGTGTGTCTAATCGTGCCTTGTATAGGCGATTACATATGCCAATCGCCCTTAGTCTTCTGTTGACCAATTTTAGTCAAAGATTGTCCGTTTTTGTCCGTTTTTCATATTCTTGAACTGTTTGTGATGAATTTGTCGTATGTTTTCCTTATAGAATCATGCAGTACGGTACGTCTCCCAAGCATAACTGTCTGGCCTTTCTTGGACCCATCAAGAAGGCGGAATGCAAACAGTTTGAAGGCGTGATCGAGTTCTTAAAGCGCTCAAAGATAAAGTATGCTATATCTACGGAGTATGCGGCGTACAAGAACATTCTTCAGGAGTTCTATCAGAATGCAAGCGTTGACGTTAGCACGAAGCCGGCTACTATCAGAAGCACAGTGCAAAGAAAGGAAGTCATTATCACTGAAGACTTGGTTCGTGAGATTCTTAAGTTTAAAGATGATAAAGATGATCCAATCGTGTTCGACTCTATTCTGATACGTGGTGGATTTCTAAGAATGAAGTATGCTGACGCCGTTAGAGCGCAGAAGATGCTGCAGAAAGGAAATCTCCCTCCAGAGTTAAAGTACCTGACGCACGTTGTGCTGAGGTGTATCGATCCTCGCAAAGGAACCTTCTATGCGATCCGACACACTTTAGCTTCAGCGATTGTTGCGTTGACGTTGAATAAGCCGTTCAACTTCTCTGGAATGATTATGCATCACTTGAAGGAAGTGATTCTGCAGAAAATGGCAAAGAAAGCCTTCATTGTCTATCCTCGTTTTCTGCGGATGATCCTTGATAATCAGATTCCAAACATGGTGAAAAGTGTTGGAGAGCTGATTAAGATCAAGAAAATTGATGAAGCTGAATTGAAAAGAATGCTGCAATACAAGAATAAGCAGAAATCAGATTATCCTCCAAGCCGTCGATTGTATGGGCTTTTAGCTAAAGAGGATTATTAGGCACCTCCAGGTAACAGGTGGAGGCATGACGACAGCGAATCAGAAGATGATATTCAGATTCACAGACAGGTGTTCAAGGATGGTGATAATATTAGCAGACCTACAGTTGAATTGGGAACCAATACTCCGGGCAATACGGCTGATGCTGAAATGAGACATGATGATGATATGTTTGATCTTACGTCTCTGGATGCTGATGCACCCTCCAGTTCAGGCAGAGGTAAAGATAAGATTGATGAAGGCCCAGTTAACATAACAGATGTTGATGATGATGATGACGACTCTGAAGATACTGAAGATGATTCCCCTGATGTACTCACTTTGGCTGAGGAGAAAGCTCGCGCAGCTGAGGTGAGAGATCTTGCAAAGGATCCCACTTTCACTCCGGATAGTGGTGATCTTGTTGCTGATATCGATGCTGAACTTAGCACGCCTCCACCTCAGAAAAGACAGAAGTCAAAGGCAACAAAAGTAGGTAGGGGACAGAAGAGAATGGTAGAGAAACTAGCTGCGGCTGGAAAGACTCCTAAGAGATCGAGGGCAAGGCGTGTGACCTTGAATCTCCCAGAGACCTTCGGTATTCCTGCTTCTCCTGCCGTAACAGCAACAACAGCAGCAACAGAAACAACAATAGCAGCAGCAACAACTTCTTCAGTTCCGACATCAATTAGCGCAGCTATGCCTACAGGTGTGACAATGTCAATGCCTTCCTCGGTAATCTTCACTGAGCTTGTCTCAGTTACCGTTGAAGCGACCAGTTCACAAATTGTCTCCAATCCGGTTGGTGATCGAATCCGGAAGTTAAGGGAAGCAGCGAGATCGTCAACTGCTAAACCTTCAGGTCAATCTTCTTCTTCTTCGGCTCCAGCAACAAACGAGCAACTTCAACGCCATGTCAGCGAACTTACTGCTTTAGTTGCTGCACAAGCGCGTAAAATAGTTGAGCTGAGAAGCAAGAACGCCACAATAGAAGAGAATGAAACCGCGATGTTAGAACTGATTGGCGAGACAATTACTACAATCACAGAACTGAAAGCTACTGTCGACGCTCTCACTTTATCTAACCAGCAGATCTTAGAGTCGAACAGGTAGCTCATGGAATCACACCAGCAACTGATTCAGTCTAACCAAAGTGCTCTGGCGAGACTTACAGGTGTTGAAGAAAAGTACAGTGATCTCCAGCTCGCTAATGTGAACAACGAGCGACGAATCACCAAATACAAGAAACAAAACTCAAGGCTGAGGACTAGGTTAAATGAGTTAGCTGGAACTCAACCTAGACTCACAGGTGGTTCGGAAGCTGGAGCTTGTACTGCTGGTGGTGATGATGATGAAGATAGTGAAGAAGACGATGATGATGAGGATGACGATGATGAGTCTGACGATAGTGATGATGGTGATGGTAAAGGTGGAGATGGTGGTGATCCTGGAGCCACAGGTGGTAGCGGATCATTAGGTGGTTCTGCGTCAAGACGTACTAAGAAGGGTCATGATCGCAAGGGCAATGATCCCGAAGCAGGTTCTTCTGCTTAGGGGGAGCCTGCACCTGTGAAGAGCAAGATTCAAGAGCTGCGTGATAAAATGAAGAAGAAAGCTATAGTTCAAGTTGAATATGTGGAGCCTCTGAATTGTTATTTTGCATATGATGATGAAGGAAACTTGCTCCCTCCACCTGCCATGCCTGAATACGATCTAGAAGAAGGAGAGATACCTCCTGAGATGACATCTGATGATATGGCAAAGGTATACGGCTCTGCATCTAGAGAATCTTCCAGTGCAAGTCAAAGTACTCCACCAGAGATGCATCCAGAGAACAACGAGGTGAATCTCGAAGATGGAACCAGTGTGCCGACTCCTGAGTACGTTGTGGATGACTCGGGCGCTGGAATTCCAAAAATCAGTGAAGAAATGGTACGTGAGGCTGAAGAGAAGCTGAAATCTGACTCTACTGAAGTTCCTGATGCAGTTAAAACAAGACAGGACAAGATCAGAGAGCGATATCCCCAATGGTTCAAGCCTGAAGAGAAAACAAAGACAGTCGAGCGAGCATCCATCTTCAAGAAGAGATTATCGAAGATGTCTGGCAATGTGATTAGTTGGGTGTATGTGAGTCACATTAGGATGCTCGGGGTGAAATGGCAGGAAGGTGTTTTGTATTTTCGGGAATACAAGGATATTCTGAGCCTACCATTCTGGTATATCCGTGATTTAGTTCGTCTTGACTATCCTTTGTACAAAGAAAAGGCTCCTCCTCTTCAGGGCTTCTACACAAAGCTGAAGCGAGAAAGCACAGAGGGATGGAAAGATTTCACGCCTCAGTATCCCAGATAATATCAGACAGACAAGATTCATCAGTTCACCTTGAAGCCTATCTGGGAACACAAGATCAAGCCACCGAAGTGTGTCTCCAAGATTCCTATCATTCCGGTTGAACTAGACTTCTCTTCCAAGCTGTATTACTGGCACTATGATGCAGCGACTACAGAGGCAGTGATCGTCTTGAGCAACAGTCCGAACCCGTGCAGGAAGATCAGGATTTGGGACCCAATGTGGTTGATCAACTGCTCAGAGAAGGATGTGGAAACGCTGTACTTGTATCCGATCATGCATTTACCTGATGAAGCGGCTCAAGCGATGAAGTTTCAAAGAGTGATCCGGTTCTGCTACGCCAACAAAGTTCATGCAGGATGCGACTGGTCAAGAATCACAAGGATCAGGACAACGTCAAGTTGAAGATGAAGACTGAAGATGCTGCCAGTTATTTTGTTTAGCTGTATTTGCTTTCTGTTTATCGAGTCTGTAAAGTTGTTTGCTTTTGTTATAAACGTTGTCTTTTGGCTATCTCTGTACATATACTAGCCTGGTCCAAGGGGGAGTCTATTAGTACACGATGTCCCTAGGCTAGTATATTGGATGTTTGGACGTGTTTCGGGATGTTTGGAGACGTTTATACGCGTTTTGGGGTGTTCGAGAGGCTTCAGGCGATTATGTAACAGTAGAATGCGATTGGGCCCTAATCATGTTACTATTCACACGATTGGACTGGTTCCTATAGGCGATTAGCCCATAATCGCCTATAGCTGACCTGCTAATCGCCTGCTAAGGTCTGTACGTACCCGGGAAGTATAAATAGGCCTATTCTCAACCCTAGAGCTGAGTTTTTTTTTTTTGCCACACACACTCTCCAAACACCCTCCCCTGGTCTGAGACGTCTGATTTGATCATTGTAAACACTCGAGCTCTGTTTTAGTGATTAATCTATAATCTTATAACCCGTTTGTATGTTGTAACTACTCGTTTATCATTGTTTCAATATCGTATCTGTTATTAAACCATATTAGAGGGATTCTGCACCTCTGGTATAAACCCCGTGATTGTCGGATTACGCGTTCGCCGGTCCTAACAGTTCATTCTTGTACCTCTCTTACTTGAGATTTGTTTCATGCCCACAGGTACACAACTAGTATGCGGCTCACAACTTGTATACGCTTTAGCTAATGTTAGATCCATTTGAGACTTTAACCCGTTTTAGTTTTAGTTAAGTTTTTACTTTTACCCATTTGACTTTGTGATTCAAATTCACAGCCTCTAGAACATACCGAATTGAAAATTTAAAATCCACCTAACTGGGTGGGACAAGTAATTTGTCTAACGACTCAATGGAAGTATTCTTTATTAGGGGTCGGGTCGAATTGGAGTACCCCACTATTGCTTTTTTACCTTATCTACATATTTATGGATTTTATATTTTATGAATGGAAAAATGGAAATAAATAATCCCAACTATTGACTATTGGCCAATAACAGTCCCAACTACGAAAATCACCAATATTGGTCTCAACTTTCGACATATTGGAAACCAATGGACCCAAACAAATGGAGGCTAACTCCGTCAGTGTGATGTTGACGTGGCATGCTTAGGTGGCAAGATGATCCTACGTGGCATGCCACGTGGCAAAATGATCCTACGTGGCATCCTACGTGGCATGCCACGTGGCAAAATGATCATACGTGGCATCCAACGTGGCATCCTACGTGGCATGCCACGTCAGCATCACACCAACGGAGGCTAACTCCGTTAGTTTGGGTCCGTTGGTTTCCAATATGTCGAAAGTTGGGACCAATATTGGTGATTTTCGTAGTTGGGACTGTTATTGGCCAATAGTTAAAAGTTTGGGATTATTTATTTCCATTTTTCCTTTATGAATTAATATAAAACTATAATGTTATAAAAAAATATTATTGGATTCATAATAATAAGATTTAGGAGGTAATTAGCTAATATGTTTGTGAACACAATGCCCAATCCATTTGACGTTTTGAGGTGTATTTTTTAGCTTATATTTATTTAAATTTACTCATTTGACCCGTTGGAGAGTAAAGATAGTCCAAATTGTTTTGTCTTTTTACGTAAATTAGTTGATTTCCCACCTCTATGTTGAAGTATTAGATGTATGCACACGCTATTTATTCGTCACAAACGCATGACAATTAGGCTACACAAAAAATAGCATTTATGTTAGCTTATCAAAAGAGCTGTTGAGTTATAATCAAGTTCATTTACGCCAACCCAAATATGACCCACTTGTCCGAGAGAATAGATATAGTTTAATGCATAGCAAATTGGTATTAAAAATAAATTATGTGAAATCCACCACACAGCGTCCGCCATAAAACGTAAATACCTGCGGCAACGCGCGGGCATTCTTACTAGTATTATATATATATACAAACATATAATTTGCATTAAAACTAAGAAAGAAAGGAATAATGGAAATAAATAATCACAACTATTGAATATTGGCCAATAACAGTCCCAACTACGAAAATCACAAATATTGGTCCCAACTTTCGACATATTTGAAACCAATGGACCCAAACTAACGGAGGCTAACTCCGTTAGTGTGATGCTGACGTGGCATGCTTAGGTGGCAAGATGATTCTACGTGGCATCCTACGTGGCAAAATGATCCTACGTGGCATCCTATGTGGCAAAATGATCATACGTGGCATCCTATGTGGCATCCTACGTGGCATGCCACGTCAGCATCACACTAACGGAGGCTAACTCCGTTAGTTTGGGTCCGTTGATTTCCAATATGTCGAAAGTTGGGACCAATATTGATGATTTTCTTAGTTGGGACTGTTATTGGCAAATAATCAATAGTTAAGATTATTTATTTCCATTATTCCTTTTTATAAAATTTAATTATTGTTGTAAATATGATAAAAAGATTAATATTATAATAGTATGTATTTTTTTTGGAAATAAAACAACTTTGGAGGTTCTATGCACTTCGGGTTTTTCTTAGTAGACTTGTTTAGCTTGTTTTCCTTTTGAGTTAATATATAGCCAAAATCGTTCCTGAGGTTTGGTCACTTTTGCCACTTCAGTCTAAAACCCAAACCTTTTACATTTGGGTCCTTCATTTTCACTTTTTTTTTGCCAAATTCGTCCCTGACAAGGTTTGGGGTATGGACTGAAGTGGCAAAAAGTGACCAAACCTCAGGGACGAATTTAGCAAAAAAAAAAAAATTACAACTGAAGGACCCATAGCAAAAAAAAATAAAACTGATGGACTCAGATGTAAAAGGTTTGGGTTTTGGACTGAAGTGGCAAAAGTGACCAAACCTCAGGGACGATTTTGGCTATTAACTCTTTCCTTTTAACAAATATTTAAACCTTTTGGGGACCTTAGGAAAAGTATTAACCAAAAGTGAACAGCTTCATTATGGACAAACATAAAAAGGAAACATTCTGCACGTGGTGTACAATGGTGCAGTTGCGTTCACCTAAGCAATCGAAAACTGAATTAACCAAAAACCGAATCAATTTTAAATCGGTTATTGTTTTTTGTACCCTTAATTCACCAAAATCAACCAAACCAAAATAGAACTATTCATATTCATGTATTTTTAGCTTTTATATCTCTATTTCATGTATTTATAGCTCCTTTCCATGTACTTTTAGGCAAAAAAAATAGCTAAAGTTTGGTTTTTGTTATTAACCAAAATAAAATAAACGGACAAAAAACCGATAATCTAACCATATAAACCGAACCAAGTAAATGATTGTTAAATAAGATCGATTAAACGATGACTTTGGTTTTAGTTTTGGTTAATGCTAATAATCGAATTGAACCGAACCATACAAACCCTTAGAAGTGTCTGCGTTCCCCGCTGCATCGGGCGGGCACCCTGCTAGTAGAGATATATACAAATCTTAATCAACTTTTAATTATTTGATTTTCTTACAGATGTTGAATTATTTTTCAATGTATAAACACCTCAACTCATTGATTTACCACTAACTGATTTTGGCTACTAAATAGTTATCAAAGACATGTTAATTCTTTTAGCATGAATGGCTAAATCAACCAAGACATGTTAATCCTTATGTAATTTATCATTTATTTTTGATGAAAAATTTACCAAAAAAAATGTTAACATGATTTGGTATTTTTAAATTTTTTTATTTTCTCTCTTTTGTTTTTTTCTTAAGCCCGCGCTTTTTTTTTTCGCTTCTCGCTTAGGTCACAGGCGGGGTCAAAGCGCCTTGAGTGCGCTTCACGCCTTTGATAACTATGATTCCATTCATATTGGACCCAAGAGTATAAGGTGCTGTTTGTTTTTTCTGAGGCAAAATGTCTGCAGTCTGCGGACCACATCTGCAGACATCTGCAGGAGAAGAGGTGGACCAAAGGTCTGTAGACTGCAAAAGTAAGACTGTTTGTTTTTTAACGTCTGCAGTGTAACCCAAAACCATAACTATAACCTATCACAACCCACCATAACCGTAACCTACCACAATCAATAATTCTTCACATCTAAAATCTTTATTTCCAAAACATTCCAACTACACAAAACATTTAAAACACCAAAAAGAATCTGACCAGAACACAAAACCAAGAAACAAACCTGATCTACAAACTTAAAATATAATAAAACAACCTTAAACATCAACCGCAGGTCACAACCTCATCATAAACCAAAATCATCATTATACTACAACATAGTTGCTATCTAAAGTGATTTCATTTGACAATAAACATACACGCTATATCACAAAATGGCAGCAACATTCAGAAAATTAAATTATAGAGGCTAGGCTTCACTGGAACAGGGCGGAGGTCGGCGGAGGGAGGAGGGAAGAGGGTAGCAGTCGGCGGAGGGAAGAGGGAGGCGGAAGTCGGCGCAGGGAGGAGGGCGGCGGTGGTCGGCGGAGTTCGGCGGAGGTCGGACGAGGGAGGAAGAGAAGATGAAGAAAGAAGAAAAAGAAGAAAGAAGGAGGACTTGCCTAATGATGATGTTGTGCTGCTGTTGAGAAGGAAGAAGAGAGGATATTTTGTAGAAGAAGAGGTTTGGAGAAGTGGGAAGAGTAGGGTACAAGTCTGCTTGAGGAAGAGGTGAGAAAGAGCTTTTGAAGTGTTATGTCTTCTAAAAAACAAACAAGCTTCCTGCCTCAAATGTCTGCCCGCGTCTGCCCGGAGCAGACATAAGTGGCCAGAAACACTTCTAGCAGAAAAACAAACACCCCCTAAATGTCCTAAAATAACGTTATACTTCTCTTTGGTTTTGGTTTTTGTAAATGTAACCTTAAACATCTTTTATAATCAAGTATAAATACATGAAAAATGTCATACAAAACTCGTTGTGGGCGTAGCACTGGAACAACAGGGTTCTCGCTTAGCTGCTTTGTTTGTCTGTGTCCGTGAGTTCTACAATTAGGGATGCTCTTAAAGTGTCAAAAGCTAATCTAGTTTTGTTAGTTTTTCATAGTTCTCATATTAAGCTACTACAACGTATGGTGAATTGGTGATGGTCCTCCACTTCATATCTATCCTGCAAATCACCATCCCTTCCATCACCAAAATATGGGGTGTGGTGGGATGTGAGATGGGTAGCTCAAATGTGCAATTATGTCGTATATTAAATTGCTAATGCACCTTATATAGACGTTAACATCTTCGGCCCAAAAGCGCAATGATTAGCCCAAAATACTCGCCCCTCTTTTACGTTTTACAAAAAATTCCAAATGCAAACAAATGATGTGAGATTTGTTAAACATTAATTTGAAATATTAAATTATCCGGTTAAGGATACCAAATGAGAAAGGTTAGAAGAATACAAAAGACATAATGAATCACAAAATATAACACAATGCTAACAAAACGCCTAATAAAAGACACAATTATCTAGCAAATATTCTAAAATCTACAAATTAAATTTCCAAATGAGAAAACCTAAAATCTCAGATAGTAGAGTTTGATGAGGCGATTTCAATGCCTTCGGAATTGTTTCAATCGGAGTTCGTTTGATACCCATCTTACAACTTATTATTTTTAGGAGACCATGTATTTGAATCTTCCATTAAATTATGTAGTATAAAACTAAGGTTGTCGTTACTGTCGCGGATGATTGATTTTTTTCTTTCAAACAAGGTTGATAAAAGTTTGTTTAATAGTAGAGGTGTCACTAAAGGTTATACGATCAACATATAAATTTAATTATAATTTAGAATTAATGGTCAAAATCGTCTCTGAGGTTTGGTCAGTTTTGCTACATCAATCCAAAATCACAACTTTTTACATCTCGATCCTTTTTTTTTTTTTTTTTTTTTTTTTTGCCAAAACCGTCCTGACACTAACCCAGTTAACTTATCTCGTTAAGTTGGGGGGTATTTATGTCTTTTTACCTAGGAAATCGAGGGCATTTTAGACATTTTGTATAGTTTATTATTTTAAATTATTTATTTATTTTTTAACCTAAAAAAAAAACCTATTTATCTCTCTCCCCTGCATCTCTTAGTTCAAACCACCACCACCACCACTACCATCACCATTTCACTATCAAGCACCACCTCTTTACCATAATCCGGACCACCCACCATCACCGACGACCTCTTAAACTACCAATGGCCACCTCCTAAACCCACCACCATCACCACATTTTTACCACAATTTTCTCCCGTAAAACTACCACGAACCCACCATTTTTTTCACCCCACCCACACACTCTCTCTCAAACTCTCTGCATCTTTACCAGTGCACTACTCCGGTTAACAAACAACCACCAACGTCATCACCCCAGAACTGCTGTGGTGGTCGACAAGCGAAACCATAACCCAACTGTTAAAATCAATACAGATCACCATTATCATGACAATCTTTTCCCCCCATCAACTCGTCGACTTAACGAAAGAAAAAGGAACAAGCTTATCAGCACAGACCCATTTCGAATTATAATTATTTACACCTGAACAAATGTAAATCTTTACAAGGTTCTTTCAAGATTGGTTCTTGGAGTGGTATTTGACTTTTAGGGCTTTTTGTTTGGCTTCGATATATCATCCATATATGATGGGGTTTTGAGATTTGTGCCTTTTGATTTCTTTATAATGTTCCTCTTCTTCTAACTAGGAACAAGGTTGGTCGTCATTGGATGCTGTGGTATGGGGGTTAAGGTTTGGTGTGGTAGGGGAGAGGGAGCATTGGAAGGTGTGGTAACGATATGATTTAGTGTTTAGGTGGTTGTGAAAGATGGTTGCTGTTGAAAATGGTGGTGGTAGAGGTGGTTGTGTTAGGTGGTTGGTGGTGGTTATCTTATAAGGTTGTGATGATAGTGGATGAGTGTGTGTGAGAGAGTGAGTGTGTGTTGTGTGTGTGTGTGGGGGGGGGGGGGGGTTAAAAGGGTTTCAAAAATGGGGCAGCCAAAAAGACAAAAATACCCCGAAGGTCACGATAATATTTAGGAGTAATGGAAAATAATCCGAACTATTGCTCTTTGGTCGATAATGGTCCTAACTACGAAAATAACCACTAGCGGTCCCAACTTAAGGCATATTGGCCATCAACGGATCCAAACTAACTGAGGCCAAGTTCGTTAGTGTAATGCTGACGTGGCATGCCACGTAGGATTCCACATAGGATCATTTTGCCACCTAGGATGCCATGTCGGATGCCACGTAGGATCATTTTGCCGCATGCCCCGTCAGCATCACACTAACGGAGTTATCCTCAGTTAGTTTGGGTCCGTTGGTGGCTAATAAATCGAAAGTTGAGACTGCTAGTGGTTAACTTATTTTCGTAGTTGAGACCATTATCAGCCAAAGAGCAATAGTTGGGATTATTTATTTCCATTACTTCTAATATTTAACTGGGTTAGTTTCAGGGATGAATTTGGCAACAAAATGCAAAACAGAAGGACCCAGATGTAAAAAATTTTGATTTTGGACTGATGTAGCAAAACTGGCCAAAGCTCGGGGACAATTTTGGCCATTAACTTTATAATTTAAGTGATGTTTTAAGGTTGCTTTAGTCCTCCAAGGGTATGTTTGGCAAAACTAGCTGGTGACCGGTAGCTGGAAGCTAGTAGCTGTAAATTGGTAGCTAGAAACTTTTTAAATATATTTAGGTGTTTGACAGAGTAGCTGGAGCTTTTAATAAAATGTATAAAATGACCAAAATGGGCATAATTAAAAGCTTGTAAGGAAGATTTTTATTTTATTTTTATAATAGAATGAGCATTTGTGTCATTTCCTCATTAAAGCTTGTAGCTAGTAGGAGCATTTTTTAAACGCTAGTATTAATAGCTTTTCACTATAGAGCTTTTTCTCCTAGCCTAAAAGCTTCCAACTCCTTCAACCAAACAAGGTTTTTTTTTATTGAGTAGGAGCTTTTTCTTAAAAGCTTGAAGCTTGAAGCTCCTAAAAGCTCTTAAAAGATTTTTGCCAAACATACCCCAAATCATTTAAGATGGGGCATATTTCCAATGAGGGAGGTATATGTATTTGTTACCAGGTTATATAATAATACACATGAAAGAATAAACAGTAACTCCTTAGCTTGTAAAGAAGATTTTTATTTTATTTTTATAACAGAATGGGCATTTGTGTCATTTCCTTATTAAAAGCTTGAACCTGGATCCAAATACCATGGAAAGTAAATTTTAATACATTTTTTTCACTTAACGAGCATCCAATAGTGTAATAGTGGCACTATCAACTGAAGGTAGTGATACTAACGCAGGAATGGGGTTGACTTCAAATGTGGTTTTCTCCGTGAAGAATGCAGGTTGTTTAGGAGGTGGCAATGGACCATCACTACCAAACATTGAAACCACTGATGACATAGTTGGTCTATCTTCGGCATAATCTTGCACACATAACAAACCAATATGTATGGTTCGCAGTACTTCAAAGTCAACACATGAGTTGCATAAAGTTGCACTAAGTAGCTCAAGAGACTTCCCTGCTTTATACAGTCTCCATGCCTGAATCATAAATTCAAAATGGAAAAAGATAAAGATAGCTCCATACATAACACATCTTCATATTATGGGAACAGGAATATCAGATTCGCTAAACTTACATGTCCAAGAAGATTATCATTATGGTCTTGATAAGTGAATCCTCTGTTTTTCTTTCCACTCACTATCTCGAGCAACAAAACTCCGAAGCTGAACACATCTGATTTTATTGAGAAGTGCCCGTTTGCTACATACTCGGGAGATATGTAGCCCCTGATTTGATGTAAGGAATATTAAGAAATGTGACATAATTTCAAGTGTCTAAATAGTTTATAGGTTCTTACAAAGTCCCAACTACATTGTTAGTATTAGCTTCATTCTCTTGTCCACGAAACCTTCTAGCCAGACCAAAGTCAGATATCTTGGGATTCATGTCCTGATCAAGCAAAATGTTGCCGGCTTTCAAATCTCTATGAATAATTCGAAGGCGGGAATCTTGATGCAGATAAAGAAGCCCTCGAGCTATTCCATGTATAATGTGGAAGCGAGAAGGCCAATCAAGCATCAAACTTTTCACTTCATCTGCATAAAGATCGTTTGAAACATGAATTGTGCACATGGTAGTTACATGTTATATTAAGAATTTATGATAAAGATCTTGTCCAAAGAGGCGAACCAAATATGAATGAATCAAGACTCTTGTTGGGCATGTACTCGTAAATTAACAAGAATTCATCTCCTTGAATACAATAGCCGAAAAGCTTTACAAGATTTCGATGTTGAAGTTTAGCGATACATCTTACTTCGTTTTTGAACTCGTCAAACCCTTGGCTGGAAGTTTTTGATAGCCTCTTTACAGCAATTTCTCGTCCTTCCAACACACCCTAAAGATTTTTCATAGATGGTAAAACTAATATCAATCTACGTATTATGGGGCATTGAAGGGGCATGAGTGCACCATGTTAGCCACACAAGGGACACTGCCCCACCCCAACGCGTAAAAGAGATGCGGGCAATTGCGTGGATGGATAAAAAATGACCGTTGGGATGCATTGACCTCTACCTAGGACATCACCCACAACACAACCCGAATTGTTATATTAGTTTTATTAATTTTAATTAAATATTTTAGTAATAAGTAAATAAAATTAAAAAGAAAATTACACAATCATCATAGATGCCCTCCATAACACCCCTTTGATGGCATAGAGGGTGATAATAAAGTGTGTCTATGTGTTGCCTATGTGATGCCACATGGCAACACTTTTTGGTTAGTAGAGCCCATAAGAATCCACCCATAACACATGGTCTCAAAGTATTTAATACCCCAAACATATAAAGTACCCCGATGACCATATAGTAGGTAAACTAGAATAAATAATTTTGATACGTTTTATTGATAAAATTGAGGGGAAAGGAACTCATTTTAAGTTAATATAATTTGCTTGAATTTGGATAATTTTATATTACACTTTCTTTCACCTTGATTGAAATTAGTTAATTACCTTGTAAACTGGACCGAAACCACCTTGTCCGAGCAGGTTGTTGACAGAGAAGTTATTTGTGGAAGTGGCAATTTTGGACAGACTAAATATTGGCAATTCTGCAGGCTCCCTATGGCTTTCATTGGTATAATCTTCCTCGAGGATTTGTGCCGGTCTACCTACAAGTAATGTGGTTCCATTGATTAAAGATCGGTATATAATTAACCATCCTTCAATTAAGCTTCCTACTTTCTACTGTTTATAGAAGTACAAACAACCTTTTCCCTTTATGCTGGATCGTTTCTTCTTTCTCCAAGTATATAAAGCTAGAATCAGGCATACCACAACCAAACTAACTGAAACTGACAAGACTAATATGATTGCTTTCTTGTTCTTGTTCTTGTTCTTGGACTTGTAGCTCGGGGGAGCTGCAGTGATTTATATTATATCAACAAAACGTTGTTAGTACGTTTAACCAATCATTATATTCTATCTGAACAACCACCAATATATCCTTTTCCCCAGCAACTAGCAAATGCACTGATAAAATGCAAATATTTTTGTATCTAGAAAGGGGTGGCGGCGTAGCTTATTGCTCGCCTACCTGCTATCCTTATGTAATTTGCCCCATGTTTTATAAAAAGTAATAAAATTCCAAAAGAAAAAAAAAAGAATAATAGAAAGAGAGGCATTAAAAAGTTACCTTCTAATTCAGAGGTGCTCATTCTTACATATAGTTCTCTTCCTCCACTAGTCTCTCTCAGGTCTTGAAGATCACCAAACCACAGCGAGCACCCGCCCTGGATATCTAGATTCGCATAAGCTGTACAAGTGCAATTCCTTTTACAGGTCATCTGACATTCTTCAAGTGTCATGCTCACATTGTACCATGAACTCTGCGTGTTTGACAATTTCATTCCTGAAATTTTCTTAAACCCATCCTTACTACCGCAATCTAATGAGTTTATTCGTTTACACCCACCTGACCAATCTGCTATTTCCCATTCTTTTGGCTGGCTTGGTTCGAAACCTACTAAACAACCACACAACGGATAGTTGTTGTTTCTACAGGTTCCAAACGGGCCACACATTCCCGAACTAACACAATCATCATAAGATGGGTTACTTTGCCAAATTATCTTGTTTTGCCTAGCGCTCCCTACATCACTCACAACAAGATTCCCAGTATCCAGAAGTCGTGCCACCGGCTCATAAGTATCGGAAACTGGAGGCTCGGATTCCCAGATCACAGTATCCATACCACGTTGAAGCAATAACCTCGCATCAGGACTGAATTTGAGCACAACATACAAATCCTTATTGATTGGATTTCCTTTGTTGGCAACCCACACAACTGTGCCAGTTGATATCTTCCTGTACCGTATCCCCAAGTACCGATCATTTGAATCGTTACGGACGAAAAACCCCAGTTCAAAGGTATCATTAGCCGATACTAAAGTCTCCCCATCATTCATGATATGTGGTGCTGATATGGAATCTACTGCACCACAAATTGTCATCAGGGAAACTAAAATACTTGCACATAATGAAAGTTTGTTAACCTTTATAATTAGCTTCTCCATTATTGTGTCCCTTGCCTCTAATTGACTAGTTAGTTAGTTAGTTATTCACTGATTTTCTTTATGATAAACTTGACTCATTCTCTCAGAGCATCTACAATGCATTAATGTTGGACTGTCCGAAATGAATGGACATTGAAAAGGATGGGTTCGTCCATTGTAATGGACCGGTTCAATGGGGTTTGAGGTGGGGCCCGCGTTATTAAATAAATAACAAAAATGATTTTTTTGTGCGTAGGGTATAGATTAAATAAAAGAAAAAGTAGGTGACGAGGTAGAGGTTTGGAATGGTTTGGGGTTGGTTTGAAATGATGTGGCATGGTGACGTGGCAGTTTGGAGTGGTTTGTTTGACTAGCATTGTGGGTGCTCTGACAGAGGGGAGACCGATGCCACCCTCTCTTTTCCATGTCACTGTCTCTCCTTCATCTCCCAATCTTGCCTCCGGTCTAAGGATTCCCACAGGCATCGCGGTTGAAGATGCTCTAATATCGCCGCTTGCTTATCTTTAACTGTGTATATGCATGAAATCACTTTGTTATTTTTGGTGTTGATTAACACTTAATTTTTCCCCACAAGCAATATATATCTTTTCCGAAAATCATACACAGAAATATTAAAAATTGTTATAGCAGTATACATCAATGGACAAATGGAAGGTAACCAGTTGAGACATTTGACCTTTTCTACATTTTTGGCATGAAGCACAAAAAAGTCTGTAAATAAGACGGTAAGAGAGGCTGAAGGGAATATATATTAAGAGTTCTTGGTTTGAACCTAATAACAAAATATAAATATGACATGAGATACATTTGGATTTTTCTAGGGGTGGGCTAAACGTATCCCCTCTTGTTACTTGTCACACCCCCGTAGCTTACGACGGGGAACAAGGCACCAGAAACAACCAGCTGTAAGCTACGGCTTGGCCACCGCCCACCGTAGCTTACAGCGGGCCTGGTATAAAACAACATTTTGATTTCACTTTTCAATTAACTATGTTTTGACTAATCATTCTTGTGTTGTTTCCATGTTAGGTTGATGTGCATTATGGGACTTTTGGGCGGACAATTAAGGCGAACCGAATCAACCAAGTGGGTTCCTAAGTTGAAATTAAAATTACCGAATGAAGGCCTTATTTTGAACATCCATTATAGGTTGTTAACATGAAATATGTGTTTTCCGTTGTGTTGGTTAAAATGTAATTAACTCGTTAACATCATATGATGGTAAATTTTTTAGAAACGTTTTAATGAACTTATTTATTTTAAGGAAAAATTTATATGTGAAGTTTTTACGCCTTGCTTTCATGCTAATTAACAATATTTAATGAGTATTATGGAAAGGGTCTTACATTTTGCAAAAGGAAATTAATAAATATCTTTTGGTATTTATTGTAGTAATAAAACTTTTCGTTTGTGTTCAAACACTACTGTATGGTGTTTTTCAAAGGAAAATAAATAAACACGTGTTGATATCCTTTTAGGCATTTCAGCCTTTGGTAAAGATGTCTGCTATTTGATCACGAGAAAGAACATGCAAAATCCAAACATTACCCTGCTGAACATGTTTACGAACAAAGTGTATATCCAGTGCAATATTTTTAGTATGTTGGTGTTGAACTGGATTGTTGGATAGGTAAATAGTGCTGACGTTATCACAGTAGACAAGAGTCGGTCCATGTAAGAAAATGACACAACTCGAGAAGAAGGTTGACGTGTGCATATATATACATAAATTTACAATGAATAAACACACGATTGGTTTTAATATTTATAAAAATGTTTTAGACCTTAACATTAAAACACACACAAAAAGGCAAGTACGTGTACCTTATCATATATGTAGTAAGATCAGATAACAACCAGATATCGATCCATGGATGCGAGCGGACACAATAGTACTTAAACTCTATCCCCATTTTACCAATAAAAGATAGTAGGAAGTTGTTGAAACTAGATTAATTGTAAAATACTAAATTAACATAACTCCAAATACAAAATATAAATATAAAGACACTATAATAACAACCCTAGCATGTCAACTACATAACATATGTTAAAAAAGTGCGAGATCTACATTCCCATTTTCAGACAATCAGTATCCCTTCGGGAATCCTAACATAACAACTATATGGAAAGCTAACATGATAACACACATTAACGACCCCAAATTGTTCATTAGCGAGCTATTGATATAATCTAATGCAAATCTTCTAAAGATAAGTTAGTCATCTGTTAAGAGTTTTTTAACCTCGCTAATCAAGGAAAGCAATACCGAATACATAATACAACCACCGAGACTAGCATAAAGTAGAGCATATTACAAACTATTCCATTTTACCAACTTTGAACACAAATCTACTAATATCGCCATTTTAACCAAAATAACTCACAAAGATCAATAACCGTGTCAAAGATCAGTAAAACACCATTAAGATTTTTAACCCTTTTATGTGCCGATAAACATTTCTAATCATTATTTGCCTGACTTTAACCAAACCAATACTCGTTTCCAGTTTCATAGTGTAAACACAGTAACAAGCCAACTAGTCTACTACCGATCGATTAAACGGACGGTTTCTCAACATGTACCCAATTAACACAAAACAATAATCATCAAAGTCATACGATCATAACCAGAAATCCAACAACAACGAAACATGTTTGCAATATCATCATCAAGATTAAAACATGAAAAACACCAAAATCATACAAAATGTGATTTAACATACAAACGATTATTTTAACTACTAAATATTACTTGTTTTTATCCGTATGTTACAATCTATAACATAAACATCACAAATGAGCTAACAAAATCAGATGTTGACGAAGATCTTGTTGCCAGTAAAAAAAAGGAGGTAGTGTGGCGGCTCTCACAAAGCGGTACGAAGACCGCAAACACGACGCAAAAGAATATTTTTTGGATGTATCGAGAGATTATGATGATGTGGAGGGAGCAAGGCAATGTCCCCCTGAGGGTATGAAACCTGAAAACTGGCTTCGGGCTGTTGATCACTTATGCAGTGAGGAACATAGGAAGAAGTCTGCAACTAACAAAGCCGTCCGCCAAAAACAAACATTTACATACCGAGGTGGAACGAGCTCTTTTGCCACTCACTGTCACAAAAAGATATACACACATATACATAGAACATAATGTTTATTTAACTTATAATTTAACTTTTAATGTTAAACAGAACATCGAACGGTATGAAGCATACCGTTCTGGACATACATGATGGCAGGGAAGCTTTGATACCCCTAGAATGAAGAGAATTATGTAAGTATTTATTTATAATCTATTATATATATATATATGTACACAGACACATACACACATACATATATATATATATATATATATATATATAAGAGGTGGGTAATATGGAAACCCTATATAATGGGAAAACCCTGCAAACCCTGTAGTGACCATTGATAAAGTTTGATCAATGGTTCATAATTAATTTGTATATAATATTCAAAAGCAAGTGGGCCACTCTAATAAAAAATAGGATTAAAAGCATTAAGGTAATCTTAAATTAATTTTTCATAGTTTAATTTTTTGAATCCTAGGTTTAAAAAGGTTGATTTGACACTTGTCAAGTCATTTTTCTCCTACTTTATGGCACTTTTTCCAGCACGAATATTAACGTACGTTAGTATTGTGATACAAAATGCTGACCTCGTGTGAGACATCGCTAACATATGTTAACAGGCATATACTAAAAGAACAAAATAAAAGAACACATAAAATGTATATTTATTTAAGAAATGATAAAAACGATCGTTACAATCAATACTAAAAATGTATCAAAAAACTTTTCATACAAACATAATTATTTGTTAATGATAAAAAACTATCATAACAACATAAAAAAGATCTAGCTACGCTTCGTTCTTGATACCCATCTTCATCTTTAACACAAAACATCTCTTCACCTACAAAAAAGATAACACGTGTTAGTTGGGCTATCCAAAACACATAATGAGACACCATTGACATGTGTAGTGTATTCTAAAACATATGTTTTACTGAAATAACGTATGTCATATGAACCCTAACACATGTTAGTTGGGCATATACTAACGTATGTGATATGAACCCTAACACATGTTAGTTAGGAATATACAAGCGTGTGTTAGCATCACTAACATGTGTATAAACAACACCAAATCTGCAGTGCCAAGTGTCTCATACTCAATTTTACAACTATGTTAATACAACTACTCAAATACGATTAATAGGGTTTGAAATCCAACAATATTAAATTTAAAAAATCAAAGCAGAACCAATCCAAATCCATATACCAAAAAATTATCCTCATATTCATGAAATATATAATATAATGAAAGACATCAGTAGCATGTCTTAGCATATTCTAAAACATATGTTTTTACTGAAAATAACGTATGTCATATGGTCCCTAACACCTGTTAGTTGGGCATATACTAGCATGTGTTAGCATCACTAACGTGTGTGAGCATACACGACTCGGACCGCAAAAAATAGACATGCACCATTAGTTTCACTTGCCAAAAAAAATATATTAAATAGAATACAAAAATATACCAATTTCTCCACCTACCATTAGTTTCTTTCGCTTGCGTTCTCCATTATTTGCTTCATGAATAAAAAACATGAAACAAAGGAATTGCTTCAGAGATATAGATTACATTCCGACACCTGAGAACCAAACACTAGAATAGAAACACATGTTAGTTGAGCTCCTTAAACACATAATGGGACATCACAAACATGTGTTAGCATATCTACTATTATATATAAATAAAAGTAGATGAGGATAGCAGGTAGGCGCAGCTTATTGCCCGCCTACCTGCTATCCTTATGTAATTTGCCACATGTTTTTATAAAAAGTACTAAAATTCCAAAAAAAAAAAAAGAATCATAGAAAGAGAGGCATTAAAAAGTTACCTTCTAATTCAGAGGTGCTCATTCTTACATATAGTTCTCTTCCTCCACTAGTCTCTCTCAGGTCTTGAAGATCACCAAACCACAGCGAGCACCCGCCCTGGATATCTAGATTCGCATAAGCTGTACAAGTGCAATTCCTTTTACAGGTCATCTGACATTCTTCAAGTGTCATGCTCACATTGTACCATGAACTCTGCGTGTTTGACAATTTCATTCCTGAAATTTTCTTAAACCCATCCTTACTACCGCAATCTAATGAGTTTATTCGTTTACACCCACCTGACCAATCTGCTATTTCCCATTCTTTTGGCTGGCTTGGTTCGAAACCTACTAAACAACCACACAACGGATAGTTGTTGTTTCTACAGGTTCCAAACGGGCCACACATTCCCGAACTAACACAATCATCATAAGATGGGTTACTTTGCCAAATTATCTTGTTTTGCCTAGCGCTCCCTACATCACTCACAACAAGATTCCCAGTATCCAGAAGTCGTGCCACCGGCTCATAAGTATCGGAAACTGGAGGCTCGGATTCCCAGATCACAGTATCCATACCACGTTGAAGCAATAACCTCGCATCAGGACTGAATTTGAGCACAACATACAAATCCTTATTGATTGGATTTCCTTTGTTGGCAACCCACACAACTGTGCCAGTTGATATCTTCCTGTACCGTATCCCCAAGTACCGATCATTTGAATCGTTACGGACGAAAAACCCCAGTTCAAAGGTATCATTAGCCGATACTAAAGTCTCCCCATCATTCATGATATGTGGTGCTGATATGGAATCTACTGCACCACAAATTGTCATCAGGGAAACTAAAATACTTGCACATAATGAAAGTTTGTTAACCTTTATAATTAGCTTCTCCATTATTGTGTCCCTTGCCTCTAATTGACTAGTTAGTTAGTTAGTTATTCACTGATTTTCTTTATGATAAACTTGACTCATTCTCTCAGAGCATCTACAATGCATTAATGTTGGACTGTCCGAAATGAATGGACATTGAAAAGGATGGGTTCGTCCATTGTAATGGACCGGTTCAATGGGGTTTGAGGTGGGGCCCGCGTTATTAAATAAATAACAAAAATGATTTTTTTGTGCGTAGGGTATAGATTAAATAAAAGAAAAAGTAGGTGACGAGGTAGAGGTTTGGAATGGTTTGGGGTTGGTTTGAAATGATGTGGCATGGTGACGTGGCAGTTTGGAGTGGTTTGTTTGACTAGCATTGTGGGTGCTCTGACAGAGGGGAGACCGATGCCACCCTCTCTTTTCCATGTCACTGTCTCTCCTTCATCTCCCAATCTTGCCTCCGGTCTAAGGATTCCCACAGGCATCGCGGTTGAAGATGCTCTAATATCGCCGCTTGCTTATCTTTAACTGTGTATATGCATGAAATCACTTTGTTATTTTTGGTGTTGATTAACACTTAATTTTTCCCCACAAGCAATATATATCTTTTCCGAAAATCATACACAGAAATATTAAAAATTGTTATAGCAGTATACATCAATGGACAAATGGAAGGTAACCAGTTGAGACATTTGACCTTTTCTACATTTTTGGCATGAAGCACAAAAAAGTCTGTAAATAAGACGGTAAGAGAGGCTGAAGGGAATATATATTAAGAGTTCTTGGTTTGAACCTAATAACAAAATATAAATATGACATGAGATACATTTGGATTTTTCTAGGGGTGGGCTAAACGTATCCCCTCTTGTTACTTGTCACACCCCCGTAGCTTACGACGGGGAACAAGGCACCAGAAACAACCAGCTGTAAGCTACGGCTTGGCCACCGCCCACCGTAGCTTACAGCGGGCCTGGTATAAAACAACATTTTGATTTCACTTTTCAATTAACTATGTTTTGACTAATCATTCTTGTGTTGTTTCCATGTTAGGTTGATGTGCATTATGGGACTTTTGGGCGGACAATTAAGGCGAACCGAATCAACCAAGTGGGTTCCTAAGTTGAAATTAAAATTACCGAATGAAGGCCTTATTTTGAACATCCATTATAGGTTGTTAACATGAAATATGTGTTTTCCGTTGTGTTGGTTAAAATGTAATTAACTCGTTAACATCATATGATGGTAAATTTTTTAGAAACGTTTTAATGAACTTATTTATTTTAAGGAAAAATTTATATGTGAAGTTTTTACGCCTTGCTTTCATGCTAATTAACAATATTTAATGAGTATTATGGAAAGGGTCTTACATTTTGCAAAAGGAAATTAATAAATATCTTTTGGTATTTATTGTAGTAATAAAACTTTTCGTTTGTGTTCAAACACTACTGTATGGTGTTTTTCAAAGGAAAATAAATAAACACGTGTTGATATCCTTTTAGGCATTTCAGCCTTTGGTAAAGATGTCTGCTATTTGATCACGAGAAAGAACATGCAAAATCCAAACATTACCCTGCTGAACATGTTTACGAACAAAGTGTATATCCAGTGCAATATTTTTAGTATGTTGGTGTTGAACTGGATTGTTGGATAGGTAAATAGTGCTGACGTTATCACAGTAGACAAGAGTCGGTCCATGTAAGAAAATGACACAACTCGAGAAGAAGGTTGACGTGTGCATATATATACATAAATTTACAATGAATAAACACACGATTGGTTTTAATATTTATAAAAATGTTTTAGACCTTAACATTAAAACACACACAAAAAGGCAAGTACGTGTACCTTATCATATATGTAGTAAGATCAGATAACAACCAGATATCGATCCATGGATGCGAGCGGACACAATAGTACTTAAACTCTATCCCCATTTTACCAATAAAAGATAGTAGGAAGTTGTTGAAACTAGATTAATTGTAAAATACTAAATTAACATAACTCCAAATACAAAATATAAATATAAAGACACTATAATAACAACCCTAGCATGTCAACTACATAACATATGTTAAAAAAGTGCGAGATCTACATTCCCATTTTCAGACAATCAGTATCCCTTCGGGAATCCTAACATAACAACTATATGGAAAGCTAACATGATAACACACATTAACGACCCCAAATTGTTCATTAGCGAGCTATTGATATAATCTAATGCAAATCTTCTAAAGATAAGTTAGTCATCTGTTAAGAGTTTTTTAACCTCGCTAATCAAGGAAAGCAATACCGAATACATAATACAACCACCGAGACTAGCATAAAGTAGAGCATATTACAAACTATTCCATTTTACCAACTTTGAACACAAATCTACTAATATCGCCATTTTAACCAAAATAACTCACAAAGATCAATAACCGTGTCAAAGATCAGTAAAACACCATTAAGATTTTTAACCCTTTTATGTGCCGATAAACATTTCTAATCATTATTTGCCTGACTTTAACCAAACCAATACTCGTTTCCAGTTTCATAGTGTAAACACAGTAACAAGCCAACTAGTCTACTACCGATCGATTAAACGGACGGTTTCTCAACATGTACCCAATTAACACAAAACAATAATCATCAAAGTCATACGATCATAACCAGAAATCCAACAACAACGAAACATGTTTGCAATATCATCATCAAGATTAAAACATGAAAAACACCAAAATCATACAAAATGTGATTTAACATACAAACGATTATTTTAACTACTAAATATTACTTGTTTTTATCCGTATGTTACAATCTATAACATAAACATCACAAATGAGCTAACAAAATCAGATGTTGACGAAGATCTTGTTGCCAGTAAAAAAAAGGAGGTAGTGTGGCGGCTCTCACAAAGCGGTACGAAGACCGCAAACACGACGCAAAAGAATATTTTTTGGATGTATCGAGAGATTATGATGATGTGGAGGGAGCAAGGCAATGTCCCCCTGAGGGTATGAAACCTGAAAACTGGCTTCGGGCTGTTGATCACTTATGCAGTGAGGAACATAGGAAGAAGTCTGCAACTAACAAAGCCGTCCGCCAAAAACAAACATTTACATACCGAGGTGGAACGAGCTCTTTTGCCACTCACTGTCACAAAAAGATATACACACATATACATAGAACATAATGTTTATTTAACTTATAATTTAACTTTTAATGTTAAACAGAACATCGAACGGTATGAAGCATACCGTTCTGGACATACATGATGGCAGGGAAGCTTTGATACCCCTAGAATGAAGAGAATTATGTAAGTATTTATTTATAATCTATTATATATATATATATGTACACAGACACATGCACACATACATATATATATATATATATATATATATATATATATAAGAGGTGGGTAATATGGAAACCCTATATAATGGGAAAACCCTGCAAACCCTGTAGTGACCATTGATAAAGTTTGATCAATGGTTCATAATTAATTTGTATATAATATTCAAAAGCAAGTGGGCCACTCTAATAAAAAATAGGATTAAAAGCATTAAGGTAATCTTAAATTAATTTTTCATAGTTTAATTTTTTGAATCCTAGGTTTAAAAAGGTTGATTTGACACTTGTCAAGTCATTTTTCTCCTACTTTATGGCACTTTTTCCAGCACGAATATTAACGTACGTTAGTATTGTGATACAAAATGCTGACCTCGTGTGAGACATCGCTAACATATGTTAACAGGCATATACTAAAAGAACAAAATAAAAGAACACATAAAATGTATATTTATTTAAGAAATGATAAAAACGATCGTTACAATCAATACTAAAAATGTATCAAAAAACTTTTCATACAAACATAATTATTTGTTAATGATAAAAAACTATCATAACAACATAAAAAAGATCTAGCTACGCTTCGTTCTTGATACCCATCTTCATCTTTAACACAAAACATCTCTTCACCTACAAAAAAGATAACACGTGTTAGTTGGGCTATCCAAAACACATAATGAGACACCATTGACATGTGTAGTGTATTCTAAAACATATGTTTTACTGAAATAACGTATGTCATATGAACCCTAACACATGTTAGTTGGGCATATACTAACGTATGTGATATGAACCCTAACACATGTTAGTTAGGAATATACAAGCGTGTGTTAGCATCACTAACATGTGTATAAACAACACCAAATCTGCAGTGCCAAGTGTCTCATACTCAATTTTACAACTATGTTAATACAACTACTCAAATACGATTAATAGGGTTTGAAATCCAACAATATTAAATTTAAAAAATCAAAGCAGAACCAATCCAAATCCATATACCAAAAAATTATCCTCATATTCATGAAATATATAATATAATGAAAGACATCAGTAGCATGTCTTAGCATATTCTAAAACATATGTTTTTACTGAAAATAACGTATGTCATATGGTCCCTAACACCTGTTAGTTGGGCATATACTAGCATGTGTTAGCATCACTAACGTGTGTGAGCATACACGACTCGGACCGCAAAAAATAGACATGCACCATTAGTTTCACTTGCCAAAAAAAATATATTAAATAGAATACAAAAATATACCAATTTCTCCACCTACCATTAGTTTCTTTCGCTTGCGTTCTCCATTATTTGCTTCATGAATAAAAAACATGAAACAAAGGAATTGCTTCAGAGATATAGATTACATTCCGACACCTGAGAACCAAACACTAGAATAGAAACACATGTTAGTTGAGCTCCTTAAACACATAATGGGACATCACAAACATGTGTTAGCATATCTACTATTATATATAAATAAAAGTAGATGAGGGACACTTGGCACCTTGTGAGGGCTTCATTTTACTTTTTCCCGCTCATTTTAATGGGTCATGAAAATGGGTTATGGATACTCCTAATACTAATTATTGTGGTCCCTTTAAAATAGGGGTTTTTGTTATTTATTAATCTAAATCGATTCTATCTGCTATTTCCTTCATCAGACGATACAAATTTCACCCAAAAAACTTTTCCTCTTCTCTTTCTTTCATGAAGTTAACGACATCAAATGTAGGTTTAAATTTGATTCTTCAAGCGTCTAATTCTTCTTCAATTATCATCGATCTTTTTATCCTTTATCCCAATCCACATCTTCTATAATGTATTGCCGTAGTTTTATGTGTTATGTTATGTAATCCATCGGTTCTAAAAGCGATTTAGGGTTCCTCTATCACTTCATCAACAAATTCAGGTAACGTCATTTTGTTTTACATTACTTCCTTCATTTCCAATTTCAGGAGCCGGCGTTTTCTCCTTCAATTATTAGCCGTGTTTTTCTACTTCAGATCAACCGGATTAGGGTATGATATTTTTCCTTTTAACTGTTATTATTATTATTATTTTTTATTTTTAAAAATTAGGGCTTTTATGTCTTAGCCGTTATTCTTAATTTTTAGTTGTTTTCTTATTTTTTTTATATTTTACAGTCTAAATGCAGTTTATTACTTTCTATTGAACACTTTATATGTATATCTGTTGTATGAAACTATATCGTTCAGTGGCGCTTTATATGTGATATAAAAGTGGGATCTGAGTTTGTCCCGGGTTTAATATTTGGTCTGAATTGTGTCCTGACTTTATATGTAGATATGTATCTGTATCATTAAGCTATATCGTTTAGTGGCGGTTTCTATGTGATATAAATTGGGGATCCCTGTTTTTGTCCTGAGTATAATATTTGGTTTGATTGTGTCCTGAGTTTATATTTACATTAGTTAGATTAAGCTATATCGTTCGCTGGCGGTTAATATGTGATATAAAAGGGCGATCTGAATGTCCTGCTTATAAGATTTTGACTGTAGTTGTTCTGACTTGATATGCACATATGTTTTATTAAGCTATATGATTGAAAACCTTAAATATATATTGTAAGTAACATCATTTGTTCCAGAACAATAATGGTAGCCATATACCTGTACATGTGAGTATACAACTAATGAAAATCTTTACAACGAATGTAACAGTTGATGGTTCTTATCGAACTGTTGTTGTGTGTCCTGAGTTTATATTTACATTTGTTAGATTAAGCTATACCGTTCGCTGGCGGTTAATATGTGATATAAAATGGCGATCTGAATTTGTCCTGCTTATAATATTTGGTCTGCTTAGAATAACATGACTTCACTATTATTGCTAGGAATCGCATTGTGATTATTTTTTTTTCCTATTTATATTAGCATCCTTACTAATTTATTAAAAAAGTTTATTTACTTATATGTTAGTTTAGATTTCATTATAAATCATTATATGTTTACATTATTTAGCGTCTGCCAAGGGCAGTTGTTAAGATGGCGGAACCTGAACAAGGTAACATTGCCACATTTAGGTACATCAAGACTGAAGGTGTGCTTCTTCTAACTTCAGTTTCCAAATTAAAGAAACGAGAAATTAAGAAACGCAAGGCCAAAAGACAAATTTTTAATGTTTGATAATTACGTCGTATTGTCTTTTCCGTGTTTTTTTATAGTAATCTTTTTTTTGAATACTGGCTAATATGTGAACTTACCAATGCAGCTATGACGTTATAATTGGTTTTATTTTTTCATGGTACTTGATTGTTTGTTTTGGTATTGCATGTTAATATTATGTTGGATATATCGATAAAGGTCTCAAAAGGTTAATTGAATCGCAAAAGTAACCAGTTTACACAAATCATTTTGTGTCAATCTCCTCGGTATAAGTTGTTAAGAGTTATATTAACACTCATTAGTAAAATAGATAGAAATCATGTCAAGTTATTTAGAATATTAATTTAATCCGAAAAATATTCGTTAATCTGAAAATGTCAATAACCAACATTCATCGTAACTTACTTCATTTGTATAATAAGTTATATTCGTTATGAATAATAATGTAGGGAATCCCGTGTATCGCACGGGTACTAAGCTAGTACCAACATAAAAGACTACACACTTATTCATCAATCACATGTGATCTATCAACCTCATGTCCCCAATCCAATAACAATCTAACATAAACAAAATAATAATAAAAAAATCAAAAAGGTTAACATAAGTTTTTTTTTTCATTTAAGCATTTGATCAAATTACACTTGGTATGCAACTAAAAACTATCCCCAAAAAATGTTATTATTATTATTATTATTCTAACAAAACCCAAAACCTATTTCACCAAACCCAAAATAGGTTCAATTGATAATAGAAAAACCATTCATGAAATGTGTATGATCATACTACTAAATATACGTATTATGCGTACTTTGAAGCTAGGATTTTACATCTTTCCATTTGGTAATGATTCTATAACATGCTTTCGACGTGTTTATTTGATGCCTGATAGAAGAGAGGGTAACCCGAAAAAAATGTTGTTATATAAGATGACCAAAGAGAGGTGACAGGAGTTAGGGTAAGGACCGTGGGTAATAAACTTTTTTTTCTGTTTCTAAAGTAAGGATAAAGATGGTCAATCATTTGAAGAGTATAACATCTAAAATGAATGGACATGATGAAAATATGGGATATATGGCCGTAAACACTTAAATGATATGCATAATTTATGATGAAGAGTTTGATTGCCACACCGTTGAAAAACCCAAGTGATATTCCCAAATTGATGCTGACGAATCGATTGTGATTTGAGAAATTTCAAAGTGAAGGAGTTGAATTCAATCATCAATAATTGGTGGAGATATCAAACAAAATTATTAAAGGTGTTAACCAAGTTAAAAGATCAGTATAAGTTGCATCATCTAAATATCTCATCTTCATAATTAAGAATCATGGAAATTGGTTCCATGATTCTACTATTCTCAAGTACTTTGTTCTTGCTTCTGGAATCTTGTGCGGCACTAGACACCATATCTATAAATCAAGTAGTCAAAGATGGAGACATAATAGTTTCAGGTGATAAGATGTTTGAACTAGGCTTCTTTAGCCCAGGAACATCCAAGAACCGGTACGTAGGGATCTGGTACAAGAAAATATCAACGGGTACAGTCGTAAGGGTTGCTAACAGGGAGACACCAATTACAGATAAATTAGGAAGGTTCAAACTTAGCAGACAGGGAGACCTACTAATTCTCAGTGGTGAGAATAGAGTGATATGGTCATCCAATTCAGCAGTATCGACGATGGTGGTGGCGCAGCTTCTCAATACAGGAAATCTTGTTATGTGGGATAGGAGTAACATGAACGGAAGTGTAATCTGGCAAAGTTTTGATTATCAAGGTAACACATTCTTACCAGGAATGAAAATGGGAAAAGATTTAGTAACAGGAAGAGAGCAGGTTTTAACACCATGGAAAAGTGCAGATGATCCTTCGCAAGGTGAATATTTACACTGGCTAGACACAAACAGATATCCACAAATGTTTGTGAGACAAGGTTCGGTTATACGACGTAGACATGGACCATGGAATGGTCTTAAGTTTCAAAGTTGGGGCATGGAAAACCCAAGTCCTATTTACTCGGTTCAATTTGTTTTCAACGAAAAGGAAATATATATCAAATATGAAATTAAGAGTTCGGTTATTCAAAGGGTCATTTTGTTGCCGGATGACACCAGAGTGCATTTGCGTTGGATGGATCAAATACAAGACTGGGCTGTGCATCCTGTTGGAGCAAAAGAAAGTTGTGGTGGTTATGGACTTTGTGGGTCATATGGAATCTACAACGTCAGTAGGCATCCCCTTTGTAATTGTATGGTAGGTTTTAGGCCATGGGTCCCAGATGAATGGGTTAGAGCAAATGGGTCAAGTTGGTGTGAACGTAAATGGGCTTTAGATTGTGGAAGTGAGTCTAGCTTTAAAAAAATTTCAGGAGTTATTTTCCGGACATACGTCGTTCATGGTATAATCATAGCATGACACATGAAGAATGTGGAATGGCTTGAAGAAAGAACTGCAATTGTACAGCTTATGCAAATTCTGATATCGGAATTTGAGGAAGCGGATGCTTGCTTTGGTTTCATGAGCTTATGGACACCACAGAGAATGATGATAAACAAGATCTTTACATAAAATTGGCTGTCTCTGAGTTAGCAGGTACACATCTTAATGGTTTCACCTTAATTTTGAGTTTAATACACTTGTAACTACAAAACCATACTGATTGTTGTTACTTGTTCGTGAAGGAAATGAAGATTCCCCATATAGCATTAACAAGAAGAAAAGACTAATCACATTGGTGCTTTCAACTACATCGGTTGTTCTACTTCTCTTTACAGTGGCATATGCTTGTATAAAGACAGAGAAAAGTCTTCATATGAGAGAAAGAGGTACTGTAATAAATAACTTTTTTATGCTTCTAGAACTGAAATCATTCTCACACTTTGGAAACCTATAAATTGTTTTGGCTTGTTTGTGAAATCGCACTAGTTAATTTGTAGGGAACAAGTATGCCCTTGATAAAAAGGATAACAATATGCTGATAGATGATCTTGAAGAGCTACCTTTATTTAGCCTAAACAAAATGGTTAAGGCTACAGATAACTTTAATATCAATAAAAAGATTGGGGAAGGTGGATTTGGTCCGTGTACAAGGTAACTTAATATAGAAAAGAACATGTATCCAAAGTGTGTTATAAAACACTAACCTTACTATATTAGGGTGTGTTGGAAGACGGACAAGATGTAGCGGTGAAGAGGCTCTCAAAAACATCACTGCAAGGGATTGATGAATTCAAGAATGAAATCATTTGTATTGCCAAACTTCAACATCGCAATCTTGTAAAGCTTCTTGGATACTGCAATGACAAAAATGAACTGATTTTGATTTATGAATACATGACAAACAAAAGCTTAGACTTATTTATATTTGGTTTGTTCTCTCTCCATGTTTTAACACTTTATGTAGCAAAGCTGCTGAAATTAGTGTCATTTAAGTTTAATTCACATTTGTCAGATGAAACCAGGGGTTCAATGCTTGGCTGGCCACAACGCTTAAATATTATACATGGGATAGATCGAGGTATTCTTTATCTACATCAAGATTCCCGCCTTCAAATCATCCACAGAGATCTCAAGGCAGGTAATACTCTTTTGGATGGTGACATGAACCCCAAAATCTCGGACTTTGGCCTCGCTAGAAAGTTTGTAGGATCTGATACTGCCACTAAGACAAAGAAAGTAGTTGGAACATAGTAAGAATTTTGAATGACAGTTTATTTAATAATTTTTCTACTGTTTCACCCAAAGTAGACCCTAATGCTTATATTTTCCACAGTGGTTACATTTCTCCGGAGTATGCGCTACATGGACGATTTTCTATAAAGTCTGACGTATATAATTTTGGTGTTTTGGTGCTGGAGATCGTGAGTGGTAAGAAAAACAGAGAATTCTCTCATGATGATCGCTATGACAACCTTCTTGGAGATGTATGTTACACCCATTAATGTGTTTTCATCAATCAATGTCATTCTGGTAACTTATATATTTGATTTGACTCAGTCATAGAGACTTTATAAACAAGGGAGGTTCATTGAAGTTATGAGTGCATCTTTACATGCCTCTTGCGTCATTCCTGAAGTACTAAGATCAATACATGTTGCCTTATTATGTGTGCAACAACATGCAAAAGATAGGCCGACTATGTTGTCAGTGGTTCTGATGTTGGTCAGTGATAGTGTGTTGCCTCAACCTAAACCACCTGCTTTTTACTATGAAGAAACCTGTAGTGAACCAGAGTCTATGTCATTAGTTTATGAATACAATGATAACAAATTTATATGTTCGATAGCAACTAAATGATGTTTTCAAATTTACATAAAGCCATAACATTTTCCAAGCATTTGTTGTAGTGTATGGAATCAATATGCCCTATATAATTCCAAGTGCGCATATGCCCAGAACACTCTTTGTAGCATGTCGAGTGGGTTCGGGTTATGGGTCAGAACGGGTCGTGTGAATACCTATTCTTAAAAAAAAAGGAGTTAGGGTCAGAACAACTCGTTTTACAAAAAAATAAATTGGTTCTGGTCAAGATGGGTTTTAGCAAAAGTGGAGTCGAAATGAAATGAGTCGTTATAGAAAGTAGTACCAAAATATGTTGCCTATATATATTGCTGGCTAGTGACGATGGTAGAGTTGGTTGTGGCGGTGGTGGTGGGAATGACTACAAGATGGTGTCAGGTGTAGCGGTGGTGGTGTTTCTAGTAATGGAGGAGTCGATGATGGTAGTGGAAATAGGGGACACAATAGTGGTGGCCACAACTACAAGGTGGGGTAAAGAGGGTGTAGGCGGTTATAGAGGCAGAGATGAATGCAAATCAATAAATAACATTAGGTGACACATCAATCCAAATAAACTAATGTCAAAAAACGTAGTTTTTCTTAACCAAAGTATAAAAAGAACAATTTGTAAAATAACAACCCAGCCCACACAAAACCAACCTCTAAAGAGTATATGCCTCCTTGCTCTTCATTTTTGTAAACTAACATGAAATTAACTTTATGAAAATACAATGGATGGAAACCCTCAATATATAGAAAAAAAATTGGAGAGAAACTATAGTTCCATAGTAGACATATGCGTCAATTAGTGAGTGTCAGTTTGTCGTTTTAAAAAATCTATAACTTATAATAAAAGAACTGAACTTTGATGATGTTGCATTCAATGGAGACTCAACCTCTCCTTGAATGTGCCACATGGCATCATGTAGGATTTTTTAATTTTTGAGTTTTTTTTTAATAAAATCTATATATATTATAATTATTTTAGGAAAAGATAAGAATTTAAAAACAAAATTAAATTTTCTCTCTAATGTTTCCTCCCATAACTTTTAAACGTTAATATCTTTTATATACGAGATTTTTTAAAGAAAAAAATTACACCAAATTAACGAACGTTTTATTATCTTTCCAACGAATACCATAGTGCTATATAAAAACGGAGAAAAAAAACAACTATTTTAGTGGAGTTTTGTTTTCAAATATATTTTACTCTACTAATAAATCACAAACGATAAACATAACTTCATAGGCAGAGATTTCTTTTTTTTTTTTATATTTGAATATGATAACTTATGGCAGAAATTTGTTTAAAATAAATAATAATATTATTATTATTCATTAATCATGTATTGGCAAATCATTAATTATGTTATCATATTAGATATTTTATTATGTTATATTAGATATTTCAACCCCGGGACACTCGCGGGATAAAAGCTAGTAATAAATAAATAAAACTATAATCAACACTCATCCTCAAGTTGGAATGTAACATCTCAAATTTTCAAAATTTTATAAAAATAATATTAACCATAAATCAAACACCAATTGACATTTGTTTAAACGTTATTCTAATGATAATTCGACGTTTGATATAATATTACGAATTTAGATTTTGTTTTCTTTTCCTTTTATAGATTTTCATCAAGGTTTTATTAAAAAAACAAATAAATGAATTATAATTTTAATGTTGGAAGTTTTAACGTAAATTAATTTATACATTTAAATCCTAGTCAATGTTGGCAATTACTGATTTCGATGATTTCGCTAAATGGTTAATGCATTTTAATTACACAATTTAAAGTAGGAACTCATACAATTTATAAATTGGAGCCTTCCATATGAATAACCATATATTGTAGAAAAAAATAATAATAAAGAAACTCCTCTCCATGTTTTCGATTCATTACCAGTTGTTCAGCATTCGAACTTCGAAGTGTTTTTAATATTTGCCTTGGATCATCATGAAAATGAAGCATTAATTAAAAGACATTAGAGCTACTCAAGTTTGATTCTACGCGATTAAGGTATGGACTCTAAACAACATTGCATGACGGGTTTGGGTTCCTTACTACTTCGTAGTCGACAATTCAAATTTGATATTGATTGATATATTACATAGTATTGTTTGTATATGAATATTGACTGTACCACTGAACCACTGATATCACCGAAAGGTGACCACTGAACCTGTAAGTCCTTCATATAAACCGGTCGAGTGGGAAACGAAGCCTTCCTTATAAAGGGGTTGATACCCTTTCATATTAGGATGCGTTTCACCTGGGCGAGCAACTTGTCGGGTGAGCCGTGAGCTTCTGGATGGCAACCCATCGGGGGCAAAACGGTAGCGTCCTAAACCGGTTTACGTGGGATGTTACAGAAAAGTGATCATTGAACTACTCACCGAAAGGTGACCACTGAAACCACTGATATCACCGCAAGGTGACCACTGAATCCACTGATATCACCGAAAGGTGACCACTGAATGTGCTACTGAAGGTGAACCACTGAATGTGTTATGTGAACTACTGAACGTGCTACTGAATGTGCTACTGAAAGTGAACCACTGAATGTGCCACTGATTGTTTATGTATGTATATATATAGATATTGTTAGGAACTGTATTGTTGTTGTCCCACTGAGTAAATTTTTACTCAGGCGTGCATATGTGTTTTATGTACGTTAGGTTCAGGAATTCAAGAAGCATTAGAAGGGGACTCGGGAATGGACTCAAGAGATTCGAGATTAAATATTTTTCTCAAACGAACTTAATCATGTTTTTTTATTAATTATTGTAAATCATTGTAAAGTTTTATTAACTTTGGATTGATGTATTGAATTCTGATTACTGTAAGTGACACGTCAGCCCTAAAACGGGCGGGGTGTTACATGGAACATATATACTAATCATGCCCAAATTGAATCTCAAATTGGAAGATGAGCATGAAATTGGGACAAAAAACCAGGACACAAGTAGGAGCATAAATCTGGGACGGGTAGGAAACAGGAATAGGAGCCAGAAACCAAAACAGGAGCCGAAACACAACTAGGAGTAGGAAACATGAACAGGATCATGGGCAGGAAACTGATAGATACGCAAGAGCAACACACATAAACCCGTAGCATGTCTAGACATGATCTGGATTCAAAACGTGTGCCAATCATCTTGTTCGGCCCTAGTTCCTGAGATTGATATGTGGATGTATGCATAGCAGATATGTCGGTAGTGGTCACGTTAGATTGGTGCATCTCTCGCAGAAAATGATATGTGGATGCCACATATGAAAAAGCGATAGAGTTGCTCAACAACAACAATCAAGCACCAAAAAACCTCGGTGGGAAGCAAATAGCAGCCAAATGGTTTAACACAATATGTATGGATTAAAAGGTATAACAAAGAGATGATGGCAGGTGACACATTGAATATAGTATTTGTATCATTGATGAAATAAAGTAGCATCCGTGCAGCTTCAATTGTCTTGCAACAAAAGCTGGAACATTAGGATTAGGTGGTACAGGATGGCTTTGGATTTTATTTTCAGTGTCAAGCACAACACTATACAACTTTCCATCTAAAAAATATTTACCTTCAAGTAATAACACCTTGTCCAATGTCATTGCCCATTGACTTTATCAGCTAGTCAAATCTCAAAACTATTTTATATATTACATTCAGCAAAAGGACAACATACTCATAAACCCTAAGTCGAATTGAACAAAAGATGTGAAAAAATCCAAATAGATATCTTGAATTGAATAAAGATTCAAAACTCTAAGTCAAATTGAACATGAGAAACAGTCATTGCCGAGCAAAATTAAGCTTCGAATCGAACCTGCGAGTATGAATCGAAATGGCTCAAATACATGGGTATACCATCAAATTTGAGAAAAGAGGATAGTAATAGTGTGGGGGTGGATTTGAAGCTATTTTGTGTGGTTCCCAGTAACTTACGATGATGAAAAACCAATGAGTATAACTAGAAAGTACTTACCTCACAGGGGGTACGTGAGTTGATAGACTCGAAATCCTCTGTTCCACACCTTGGCTGGATTCGAAACCTGTAAGAAAATCTGTGGGCCGTATAAAAGGAGGCGACCACCTAGAGTCACAAGGACTCGTGATAGCAAACACAAAAATAGTGTTTGGCCCAGTAGGTTGTAAGTGTATGGTTGGGAGAGTGAAGTCCTTGACAAAGGACGTGTGAACTTCTTTATACAGGGAGTACAGGGGCGATTACCATTTACCCATAACTACGATGATGGGCTTGGGCCCGGGATATGGGCTTGCCTTCCTTTTGGCCCAATTGGTTAGCATTGGACTAAGGAAATTACAATTGAACTAAATGTAATAAATGCACGAGAGAGAGAGAGAGAGAGAGAGAGAGAGAGAAAAGTGCACCGCCCTGCCATTGGTCCACGTGGAGCGTTGCTAGTGGCTGCAGACGGATCTTCTCTATCTGCGTCAAACTACGTCAGGCGTCGCAAGTCTGAGTCAGTCTGCTGTTTCTGGAAGATCCTCTAAGGTGACGCCTGACACAAAGGGGAACAATGCAGCAAATGGGGATAAAAGGGTTGCACCTTCCCTGCTGGCGCGCAGACTTGGCAGGCTAGCACAGACACGCGTCAGGTTGTGATTGATCTACGGCAAACCATCACTGAGTTGGGTGATGGGTCTTGCGCGGATGGATTGCACTCCATGTGTGGCGTTGCATGTCTTGGGTTCTGTGGAGGCTGAGACTCCGCGGAAGAGGCTCCGCGGAGCCTGCTGTCTTCAAATACTTAGCCTTGTGAATGACATTGGTGATTCTATTCGCGAAGGTCTTGTGAGTCAACGATTTTGTGTGGTAGGATCCGTCACCACGCTAGGAATTAGGACCATATCCCTTCTGGTGTGTTAGTTCTCATAATGGTTTAGAATTATTGTTGTGAAGGAATTGGAATTAGAAAGAATTAGATTTAAAATTTAAACAATTCAAAGGAATTGGAAATTGTTGGAATTGGAATCTCAAAACCTTTATTATTGTGTTTGGTTGGTTAACAAATTGGAATCTATCACCATTGCACCCACGACCTCCACCGTTGCAACCCGTACCAGCTCAAATCGTTTCTACTCGAACCGTTTCAACTCGAACTGTTTCTACCTCTATCGTGTCGACCTGTACCGTTTCGACCCGTACCCTTCGAACAAATGTTTTTTGACCTCCACCGTTTCGGCGCGCTCCTTTTCAACCCGAAACAATACGTGTCAAAACCGTTCGGGCCGATATGGATCGAAACAGTACGGGTCGAAATAGTATGAGTCGAAATAGTACTGGTCGAAACGGTACGGGTCGAAACGGTTCAGGTCGAAATGGTGCGCGTCGAAAAGGTACGGTTCGGAAAGCTGCGGGTTGAAACGGTACCGGGTGAAACGGTACCGGTCAAAATGGTACCGGTCAAAATTGGTATGGTCCAAACGTTTCGGGTCGAAACTAGTATCGAGTGAAACGGTACCGATTAATACTGGTACGCTCCAAAACGGTTCGGGTCAAAACGATACCAGGTGAAACAGAACCGGTCGAAATTGGTACGGTCCAAAACGGTACCGGTCGAAACTGATACGGTCCAAAACGCTTCGGGTCGAAATGGTACCAGTAGAAACTAGTACGGGTAGAAACGGTGTACTCATGTTTATGATATATGTGCTTTTAAATATACTATTACATACTAGTCAGGTGTCCGTGCATTGCGACGGGAAAAAACACTTATTTAACATGTGCATTGTGTGTTGTACTTTAAGTAATTATATTGTAAAACTTAAGTTTAAGAGATCAATAAGAAATGTATTATAATATAGTATAGATGATTTCGGTTCATTTTCTTTTGTTTTCGTTTCGGTTATTTCTTAACCATAACATATCATTTTTAAATTAAAAAAACTATAGCAATACTATACTCAAATTAAAGAGAAAAAATGTTCGGTATACGGTATAATAGTATTAGGAAAATATTAACTTATAAAAAAATTATGGACGTTTAAAAATCGTGGGGTAGTTGGTTAAAAAAAGGGTGAAAAGTGTAATTGTTATTAAATAAAATAAAGTAGAGTAAAGTTGAGGGGGGAAATGTGAAAGTATTGTATAAAAGACATATTTGCCCTCAAAAAGTAGTTAACATATGCATTGTGTGTTGTATAGATAGTATAGATAAGAACCCGCTAACTACATATATATTCACAGATGTAGTCAGGGTGATAAGAATCTTTTTTTTTTTTGTATTTTGATTGGTGTTGGTAGGAACATTGATTACAAATGTTGCTAAGCAAGTTAGATGTAGTCTATGATTCTTAGACACCGGGTAAATCTCTAGCTGATAAGTGATAATTAATCACCCCACTATGCACGCTTTTTAAATCAATAATCATCCTATCATGTTATATCATTTGATACCAATTTGAGTGTTTTTTTTCATGGTTCTCATTACAGCTTTGGAATGTCTTGAGGAAGTGACAAAGTAGTATAAACACTTAACTCGAGCAAGAACAACTAGAAATAAGTTTTATTAGTTATCAAGTGTTGATCCTTTAAAAAAAATTCTTGAAAAAATGACTTATTCATTTTATGCTACACACATTTTGTCACTTCATATTAGATTTGTTTATCTCAGAAAGCACCCGAGGGATAATCTAGATTATTATAAACAACACGTCCTAGATTTTCTAGAATTAATACCCCAAAACTTACACCATGCAGTTAAAGACTTCACCTTATATTTTTTTAGCACACAACTTATCATCAAGTTGTCTTCTTGGGAACGATTGGTTTCATGGATAATTGAAAATAAATAATGTAAAAACACTACGCGGTGTGGTGCATATAATCACCAAATCAATCATATATTCTGACACGCTCAAGAATACGCTTAAGAAGTTTATTATACTTGAATGGTTGCTCAAAGGATACTAGATGCCCTGCATCTTTTATCACATCCAATGTTGTCTTGTCTCCCGATCGCCTATGGTAAAACAGTCACCATGTTAGACTAAGAACATTTTCAGAACTTTTAACAAGTTTTATATTAAAAGTTAATCTAACGAGTTTAGTTAATCTATTTTTCCTTTTTCACAAAAGGGCATGTGACTTACGTTTTCATTGTCATAGCAAGGTCGAGATCGAAGATCTTGTCATGATCGCCCCAAATCATATGTATCTCCTATAAAAGTATTGAGTTAGAAGTTACAAGTTAATTAGCGTACAAATGCGTGGGCATACGAATGTATAATCAAAATTGTTATTTTTTTTTCTCATTGAGGTAATTAATATTTGTTCATATTTGGAAGTACATATTTCACATTTACTACAGATTATGGATAGGAAAATTTCAGTCACCTGTGAGTAGATATATGAGGTTGCATCTTTGTCGGGAATGACCAAATCATCTAATAGTTCATATCTCTCATTTCGGCTAATGTACATTGTCTGCATGTGATAATGATATCATTATATTATTTACATATGACTTCAAGATTAATACAGTTCGTGTATGACAAATGAAAGTATGAAACACCATATGTTCTAACTATACTAATTTAGAATTAATTACACTTTTAATCTATCTGATTTACCAATATTACAAATATAGTAATTATTTAAGGGGGCTGATAAACGTACCCCCTTTATATTATTTTTACTAAATATACTCCCCCCTTCAAGTTTTGTAAAATACAAATTTAACCTTTTACTTTCTTTTTTGCTAAACTTTATTACATAATCTTTTGAATTTATATTTATATAATTGTATAAAGATTATCAAGATCCTTTTTTTTCATAATTTCAAATATATAATCTAAATTTATATATTTTACAAATTTGTAGATGATTCTTGTGCTTATCATTGTGAAATGATATTAATATATTACAAATCTACAAAGTCAACCGAGACCTGGACGTGTGATTTATAATATTTTTTTGTGATATAATATTAAGGATTTAGTTCAAATGAGAACCTTTTCTCAAATTGAGAACTGTGAGAACCATTCTGGACCACAAATTTCTCTAAGGCAAAAATATATATATATATATATATATTTTTTTTTTTGCAAAAATCGCTGTTTTATATCGAACAATTTTTTTTTGTGTATTTTTTTTCAATATACACATGTGTATAATTGCATTATACACATATGTATAATGCAATATACACATACGTATAACCGACATATACACATATGTATAATTGCTATATCCACATATGTATAATTGCTATATACACATATGTATAAATGAAAAAAAATTCAAAAAAAATAAAAACAAATTCCTTGCATAAAAATGTCCGATTAAAGCAAAAAAAAAATGCGTTTATATGAAATGTGTGGCCCAGAATGGTTACTTCAGTTCTCAAATAGGGGTTAGTTCTCTTAGGATCCCTACCCATAATATTAATATATTACAAATTTACAAAATCTGTTTAAAGACCCGTATGTGTGATATATTATATATTAATATTAATACATATAGAGAACAGAAGAAAACCTTGAAAGGTAATTTGGTTAGAGAACTAGTTTATAGGTTATAATTTTCACATCGTAGTTTACAATCAATGGAATTATTATATATTTTGATGACTATCTGTTGAAATAGTTATATATTCTTCAATGTAAACATTAGAATTTTTTTGATGGATCATGAGAACACAAGATTTGAATTGATAAGTTCGTTAAATTAGTATTCATGTGTGGACTACACGAGTTGATAAATGTGAAAAATTATAGGGGAAAAGTTGACAAATTTTAAAGTGGCTTTTTCAGATAGGGAGGTATGACAAGTAAAGGGGGGTACGTTTTGCCCACATCATTATGAATCAAATTAAAGGAACGAAATCCATAATTTGAACTAAACCATAAAGACTATCGGTGTATCTACTCTAATCATTGGGATAATATATATAAAAGTACATGATTTATTTTATATATACTGTTGGATATTGAGTCTTAATCAAGGTCAAATAAAAGGTCAAACTAGTCAATGAAAGTTGAGGGACTAGTTGTGACATGTTCTAAAGTTCTTTTCTGCTTATATTAGTTTTTGGGATAATAATGCAAGGTTTGTTATTTTGGAGGGCTGATCCTGTCAATAGTGAAAGTCTTAACAGACTTTTAACCAACAAAAGAGGGGTTAGGGTTCTATATATAGCAGATCGATTGTAGGTTTAATTAAGTCTTTTCTTTCATAATTTCTTTTGTAATTCGTTTTCATATTATCAATAATAAGCTTGAAGCATTCGATTGTTTGTTCTTGTTATCAATTTCATAGGTGTTTTACAACAATTGATATCAGAGCCAGGTTACTCTAATTCTGTGAAATTGGTTGTGTTATCCGTGTAATAAGATCAAGAATGGTGACAACGAAGTTTGAGTTGGAGAAGTTTGATGGGAGAAGCGATTTTAGTTTGTGGAGGATGAAGATGAGAGCCCTGTTAGTGCATAATGGTGTTGTTGATGCATTGAGGGGTGAAGATCATATTCCTGGGGATCTCACAGATAAGGAGAAGAAGGAGATGTTAGAAAAGGCTCATAGTTCGATCATATTGAGTCTGGGTGATAGGGTATTGAGGGAAGTGTCAAAAGAAACGTCTGCAGCAGGTATATGGGCAAAGCTTGAGACCCTGTACATGACCAAGTCATTGGCCAACAGGTTGTATCTCAAGAAGAAGTTGTATACGTTTCAGATGAGCCCTGGTAAGACACTGGATGAACATACAGATGAGTTTAATAAACTTATTTTGGATCTTGAGAATATTGAAGTTGAGTTGGATGGTGAAGATCAAGCCATCATATTTCTCACATCATTGCCATCTTCGTATGAGCATTTTGTGGATACTCTTATGTATGGAAGGGAGACATTGACTATGGATGAACTCTTGGCTACCCTGAATTCAAAAGTGTTGAAAAGAAGATCAGATGTGGTAGAAGATGGTGGAGATGCATTCTTGGTGAGAGGGAAGGCTGATCAGAAGAGTTCAAAGTTCAAGGGTGAATCAAGATTCAAGAGGAGGTGTTATGTTTGTCACTCAGAAGATCATTTGAAGAAAGATTGTTTGGAGTTGAATAACAGAAAGGGTGAACAGTGGTATGATAATCACAGGCAACAAGAAGATGATTCATCAGATGAATGTGATGTATGTGATGTTCTTGTGGTGACCAGTGAAAAATTCTGTTCAGAGAAGTGGATCTTGGATTCAGGAGGGTCTTTTGGGATGACATATGATCAGGGGTATTTCAGGGATCTGAAATATGGTTATCTTGGTAAAGTCAAGATGGGTGATGGCAGAACTTGTGAGATTCAAGGGGTTGAGACAGTTGTATTCATGATGGACAATAGTGATATTGTTGAGCTTCATGATGTGAGGTATGTTCCTGACTTGAATAGAAGTTTTATCATTGGGTTGTTTAGAAAAGATAGGTTACCATGTGTGGTTGAGAGATGGTAAGGTCTTGGTCATGAATGATCAAGAGGTTGTGATGACTGGAACTAGACATGTGAGTAATGTGTATGTTCTGGATGGTCATGTATTGCCTAGTGAGAAAGAGTTCATGGATCACACAGATGAACAGATGTTGTTTGGAAAGAGTAGTCATGATGTTGATCGAGGTGTAAGACAGTGGTGGAGTTGAGTCACAGTATGTTGGTCTCTGGTGAAGGACAATCAAGGTTTCATGGTAGAGAGTGTGATAGAGTTGTGAACTGCATGGGGTGTAGGTGGAGTTTGTGATAATCATTTAGTTAAAAAAGATGTGTTTCCAAGAGGGGTAGTTTTGGAAATGTTTAACTCTGAAGTGAATATGATTTCTGAACAGGAAGAGTTGGTTTTAAGAACAGGAAAAGATATGTTCTTAGTGAATTCTAGTGATGACGCATTGTTCAGGATATATAAAAGAGGTTATGAGAAGCCTAAAATAAAAGCTAGCAGGTTTATGCTATGGCTGTGTAGTGTTTTGTCTGAGGTGGAATGTGCACATGTGAATATCCAGATTAAGGTGGAGGTGTATAGTGCATGTGCTGTGTGCAGGAAAAGACGCTTGGTTATGCAGTGATACTTTTGATGTAAGTCAGGTCTGTCATGATAGTGACAGAACAAGTGATAAAACTGTGAAGATTTTGTCTTGTGCTGATTTTGTAAAACAAGGAGATTTGACTAACTGTATGAAGGATATATCCATGGAACTTAGTTCAGTTTGTATTAATGATACTTGGTTGATGTTTAGAGGTTCTAAAAATCAGTTGATGCTGGTTAAAGATGTGAAAGAGGGCTGCAGGGGCAGAATTTATTTTGTAGTGTTTCTGGGTTAACAGAAGTGAAAGGCTGGAAATGGGTCAAAACCAGCGGAGTTTATCAGGTCTTTAGATGTTGTTTAAGTTTGGAAAAGATGTAGGACCGACGAACGTGTCACCCGACAATCACGAGGGATATACTCAAGGTGCGGAATCCCTTGAATATGCTTTAATAACAGAAACAAAACTGAAACTAAGATAAACGAGTAATTACGACACACAAACGGGTCAAAAGATTAACGTTTATATCATTAAAACAGAGCGCGGGTGTTACAATGATCAAACCAAGCAATCTCAGACCAGGGGAGGGTGTTTGGAGAGTGTGTGTGGCAAGAACTAATGATTAGGGTTATGATTGGGTCTATTTATACCTCTCGTACTCGTACAGGCCAGTATAGGCGATTAGGATGCTATGAGACATGTAACTATAGGCGATTGAGCCTTAATCGCCTATAGGAAGCTCCTATTCGCATGAACAGTAGTGGTGGATAAGGTCTAATCGCCTATCACCACTCTGTAATCGCCTATAGCCTCAATCACACCAAAAAACGAGTATAAACGTCTCCAAACACCCCGAAATATGTCCAAACATCCTATATACTAGCCTAGGGACATCATGCACTAACAAAAGATTATACAACATGGGTCAGATCTGAATGGTGTTGATTTAGGGGTAGCAGTTGAAAAAGGAAGGGCAGTTTGGTCCTGGAAAAATCTGTTGCTGAAACAGCTGTTGGATGTTGTTGGTAAGCAGAAGTTTGAACAGCTGATGATGAGCAATTATTTGGATCAGATGTTTGGTGATCAGCTGTTTAGAAAGATGGTTCAGTGTTGATTAGTGACTCAAAGGTGAAGATTGTTGGATATTGAGTATTAATCAAGGTCAAATAAAAGGTCAAACTAGTGAATGAAAGTTGAGGGACTAGTTGTGACATGTTCTAAAGTTCTTTTCTGCTTATATTAGTTTTGGGATAATAATGCAAGGTCTGTTATTTTGGAGGGACTGATCCTATCAATAGTGAAAGTCTTAACAGACTTTTAACCAACAAAAGAGGGGTTAGGGTTCTATATATAGCATATCGATTATAGGTTTAATTCAGTCTTTTCTTTCATAATTTCTTTTGTAATTCGTTTTCATATTATCAATAATAAGCTTGAAGCATTCGATTGTTTGTTCTTGTTATCAATTTCATAGGTGTTTTACAACATATACATTCCATAATAGACAATGTATTCTCTTAGCTTTCATATATATGGTAGTGGGTAATTGGTAATTCTATTAAACAAGTTAACTACCAAATTTGAACAACATTAAACTTAATGTTGAAAGTGTTTACGTATAAAACTTTCAAATGAATATGACCCAAGTCCTTCAAGAAAAACTTGTAGGAAAGGGTGGTCGATCGTTATCCAAACCACCTTCGTAAGGTTGTTACCAACATATACATGGTAGGACTGTAGGACATCAATGCGAGCATATAAATACATACGTGTGGGTTTGCTAGCTTACGTGTAACCAAGAAATGACGAGACTCTTAGGCGACGAAACCACAATTGATCGACAGGGTTGGGTGGGATTATAAAGATAAAGATAAGCAACGTTGTAACATGAGAGGATGATTCACGCAGTCCGTACTACATGTCTACATGAACTTTTGGTGTATTAATTTATTTTTTATGTATGCAAATAACTAATAATATCTGGTTGTTGGTTGTGAAGTAGGGCCAGAGGGGATGGTGATTTTATTGCACGTGAGATATTGTATTTAGATTGCGAATGATCTTAAAGTGGCAGTCGGTTGGTGGATAATCAATTTCTTAATTTAAGGCATGATAATTTATATATTTGTACTGGTCGTTAGTTAAGAAATCAAGAAGTGTTACATAAAGTGGCCTAATTAAACAATCAAATCTCTATACATTTTAAATTATTTAAGCTGTCTAAAGTTTAGCCAACTTACATAAACGAAATAAAAGAGCCTTAATTACGAAAATGGATTATGAAGTACAGCACTTGGAAGCATGATGACCCAGAAGTATCTTAAAGCATTGCCTGATTGAATATATAGAAGAATACTATGTTGTTAAGTTATGTACCCTTTCAAATAAAACGTATAAAATGACAAAAATGAGCATACCTAAAAGCTTGTATGCATGTTTTTTTTTTATTTTTTTTTATAGTAAAATGAGTATTTGTGTCATTTTACTCCTTAAAAGCTTGTAGCTAGTAGAAGTTTTTTTCTTAAACGCTAGTACTAGTAGCGTTTCAATATGGAGTTTTTTTCTCCTACCTAAAAGCTTCAAACTTTTTCAACCAAATAAATCTTTTTAGTGAGTATGTGTTATTTCTTAAAAGCTTAAACATGGAAGTTCCTAAAAGGTTCTTACCAAACATTGACACAATTAGCTGGTGCCTGGAAGCTGATAGTTGTTAGCGGTAGTTTTTAAATATATTTTGGTGTTTGGCAGAGTAGCTGAAACTTTTAATAAAATGTATAAAATGACAAAAATAGGCATAACTAAAAATTTGTATGCATGTTTTTTTACTTTTTTTGTTTATGGTAGAATGAGTATTAGTATCATTTTACTTATTAAAAATTTGTAGCTAGTAAGAGCTTTTTCTTAAACGCTAGTACTAATAGCGTTTCAATATGAATCTTTTTCTAACCTAAAAGCTTCATGCTCATTCAACCAAACAAAGTTTTTTTATTGAGTATAAGTTTTTTTTTTTTTTTTAAAAAACTTAAAGCTAGAAACTCATAAAAACTTCGAATTTTTTTCCATAATGGTGATAATGGAAAAAATATTTACCAAACTAGTGTTGTTAGAATAATATTTACCAAACTAGTGTTTTTGAAAATCTATTTGTTTTTCTCTCTTAACCTTATTAGATAAATCCAATTTATTAAATAATTATTAATTTAATCATGGTATTTGGTCTCTAACCTAAATATTTTTTTAAGAACCTGAGAAAAGAAAATTATTTTTATAAAACCTATGTACTTTGAAATAAAACATATTAATTTATATATGTATATATATAAAACCTACGTGTGATACTATAATAAATTTAGTTATAACATCATACACATGTATTCAATAAAAAAACTGAATTCACACAAATTTATATATCGTCATTTTTATATAACTTATGGCTTTTTATATAAAAAACAATATATAGTACATTTTTTTTAAACTAACAGTATTAGTTAAAGATATTTGCAACACATTGAGAATTATGTATAAGCTCGGTACCATAGTCACACCCAAAGTACTGATCCCGAAAATCACAAAATATGGTTATTGATACTAAAAATGCTTGATACGGTACGGTATTTAAAGGTAAATCAATCCGGTACAATACGTTTAGTACCCGTACACTAGCGGCTCAGTTTCGGTACCCATAACCATTGGCTCATCTCTATTGAGAAAGGACCTTGCAAAATTTGATAACTTGCTATATTGATTCAAAACATAATATATTAACAAAACATGTAAATATTTGACGTACTATATTGTTTATTTCTTTTTAACAACATTTTTTTTGAAAAATAACCTATCGTAATGCACGTATTTTTTTTTTGAAATATTGTTTATTTCACTATATTGTTAATTTTTTTCATTTCTTTAAGTAATGAAATCAGTTTTTATACATATTACGTTTTAACTAAAGTGGTGTTTTTGAACTTTATATGGTGTAATCATGGTTTGGGTATTGCAGTCAGATATAAAAATAATTTTTTTTATCAGATTCTTAAAAAAAAAAAATTGGTTAGAGACCAAATACATATGATTAAATCAATAATTATTAATAAATTGGATTTATCCAATAAGGTTAGGAGAGAAAAACAAATAGATTTCAAAAACACTAGTTTGGTAAATATTATTCTAACAACACTAGTTTGGTAAATACTTTTTCCACCAACACCATTATGGAAAAA